>JAODKC010000082.1:151791-168275 GCA_026777985.1 Mormyrops attenuatus | reverse complement strand
GCTGTGGGGGGTGTTGGGGCGTCGCCGGGCCGGGGGGGGGGGGGGGGGGGGGGGGTTACAAAGCCATACATTTTACTACGTGACCCCCCGTGCCTGCCCCCCCGTGACCTTAAGGGTGTGACGAGGCGAGCCCCCACCTGCCATGGTGTCCTTCCGGGAGGTGTGCTCCCCCTTGTTTCCATGGAAACCAGCATTGGTCCCAGTTGATTCGTAGTCTGCTTTCCTGTCCCTCAGGCTGGTCATCTCACGGGGCGAGGCAGGGGCGCTCGCTAGCAGGGGGAACAGCGAAACGCCAGTCTGTGAGGGGGGTGCTTTCTTACCCCAAGGTGAGCGACCTAGGCTCGAATCACCTCAGCTGAGGAAGCGGTCATGTGCCAGTGGGTGCCCCCCCCCCCGAACACGATGGGCCACGGAAAGCACAAAACAACCTTCTGGAAATTAGCTGGAAGACAAAGGGGGAATTCCTGGAATGATCCTGAGGTTTTAACACTGATTTCTGGATACAGCGGGGGTGACTGGAACAGAGATGCAATGTCGCAGTATTACATCATCGGGCTCATTATGTCGTTACGGAGGGAAATCGCACATGCAGGCGTCTGGCAGAGCTAATGGGGTCGGCCATGTGGCGTCCAGTGGGGTCGGCCGCCATGTCGGGTATCAGCCTCGACGAAATGGGGACAGGTTTGGGGGGGTGCATCACAGCGACCTCCGCTCCCCGGAGAGCACTTCAGTGGGGCTGCACTTCAACCTGCATCTACTCCTCACAGACAAGAGCCATGCGATTATATTTATTTAACATACGTTCTTATCTAAAGTGATGGACGTCTACGGAGGAAGCGGAATCAGCAGCTTCCATGAGCAAATGGGGGTTAAGGGCCTCGCTCAGGGGCCCAATGATGACATCACTCCTGCAGCTCTGGGATTTGACCCAGTAACCTTCTGATCACAGGTATGGAGTCCTATCCCTCTAAGCCCCCATGGATGGAGACACATGTGATTAATGAAGTGTTTTTTACTGGGTATCAGTTTGAGACTTTGGAACAAGCACAGAAAAGGACAGTCAGGGCTTCCCCAAACTGCCCCCCCCACCCCGTGCCCTCAGGCCCTTGCCAACATGGTCGGGCTGCCCACCATCAGAAAGTGTGTTGTTAAAGCTGTGTTAACCCTCAAACCTCCAGGGTGCAGTGACAGCTGCGTCCTCGCTGGGGAACTTCACTTCTTCACAAATGATAAGCCCCGATTTTGACATGCTGGTTTCTATTCATTTGCCAGATATTTGATCAACGTTTTCACCCAAACCCAAGAAAAGACCTGAAGACATTACTCACCACACTTACGGATCAAACCGAAGACCTGCTTAAGGCAAAGAAAAAGTCTCCCTGATGGAGCCAGACCCTAGATGTTTCAGCCACAGAGACGCTTTTCATTTTGCAGTTTTGAAAGAAGCCATTAAGGCCGACGCTCCTTAATGACAGATAACGCTGATAACGCCAATCCCGGCTTCCTGAATCAAATGACTCCAGCAAAGTGGCCGGGGCCTAACAGGCAGCAAATCTGCCGAATTCACCAGAGAGGCAAAGGCAGGTTGCTGCTCCTGGACCGTCAGAGGACAGCTAGGATAAAGGGGCCTGACAGCACACCATCACCTGGAGGGGGTCAACTCTGCCCCCTCCACCGTGCGCGGTTTCTCATTGACAGCACACCATTACTTGGAGTGGGTCAGTCCCACTCTCTCCACCTTATGGGGTTTCTCAGTGACGACGCACCATCACCCCGAGTGGGTCAGCCCCACCCCCTCCGCAATGCACGGTTTCTCAGTGATAGCACACCATTACTCAGAGGGGGTCGACTTACGGAGCCTTTCACTTATCACAGTAAACTAAAGCTCAGCCATGCTCCCTCTGTCGTGTACATTACCGATTAACATAAACCACACATTTCACAATTTAGAAACAAATCTGGGCCCCGTGCTGGCTCACCGTAGCCTTACTCCTCCTGGGTCAAGGCCTCGAATCACACACCCGTGTGCATGCACATTTATACATTGTATTTACCACAATAATATATTTATTTTTAGTAAAAAATGTACATCTCTGAGAAAGCAGGTTCCTAGAACCCAATAGAGAACTGACCCTGGGATTAGAACCTACAACCTTCTGACTACACCCGCTAATGCCCTGAGCCACACAGCTCTTTAACTGCTGTATTGGTCCCATGTTTGTGTGATGTTCAAAATGCCCAAAAACATGCAGTTTTGGGAAGTGGAGACACAAGAAACTGGCCTCGATGTTTCACTACATGTGTGTGTCCTGTGATGCACTGGAACCCCATGTAGGGCGTCCCCTACAAGTGGCGATGGGGGTGTTGAAGAGCAGGACCCAACCTTCACATGCAGTCAGCCCTAGTGGACTCACATGTGTTCCTGCGGCTGCCTGACAGAGGCGCTGTATTTCAGGGGGACCCACTGAAGCCTTGTGCACATAAATGAATGTCTCTACTAAGGTCACAGTCCTAATTCAGCTGTGTGCCAAGGAGAGGCCTACCGTGGAGAAGATAACTACAGCGGCTAATATGGTCCATATATAGAATGTCATAAAAGCCACATCTGCTTGGGATTTATGGCTGCCTTCTGTGGTTAACACCAAGGACAGCCTCCAGAGGACACTGTCCACTCCTCCACACCCCCCCCCCCCGAAGTCCTGTCCTGTTTGAGAAAGGCCTTACGGCATCAGTCTTGGTCTGTGTCTGATTCCTGTTCGGTATAGCCGAGTGAGACTTCCATCCGGCAGCAGGAATGGCGGCTTGTTGAGCAGCCACACCTCCACCAGGCCCGTGAACGAGGTCCGTGACAGGGGCGCTGGACGAAAGGCACCCCTCTCTGGTGGGGGCTCACTATACTGCCCTCCAAAGACAAAACACAGTAGCTATGCTGACACTGACACTGAGAAAAATGGTGTTCTGCCTTGGATTTAGAGCGGATTTTGCAGTCTTAACTCAATTTTGATAAAATATGCAGTTACTGTGTTTTGCCTTTGGGGGGCAGTATACCCTGGTCAGTGTAATGAAGACTAAACACATTCCAACTGCTTGCTGAAATAGACACCCCGCCATGTGTGCAAGCGAGGTGAACATTAGCCAGTTTGTACATGGCTACATGGTGTATAGATACTGAATAACGTCCCTGCCCGGCGGCTACCATCGGATACAAATGTACACAGTCTGAACAGGAGTCCAAAGCGAAAGTACAAAAGCTTACCTCACACACAGCTATCATACAGACCCTGTGCTGTGGGGGCCATTTGGGGTCATTATGTAATGATAACAGTATTGGTAGATGATTACTTCTGCCTTATATAACTGGTTTCTTTTAACTGACTATTATAAAATATAAAGAACCGGTTTTTAAGTGTCCTTCACAATTTTATGCTAGCAAATGATTTCCCTCGTAATTTCATGCGATACGACTCCTATGCAGTGCCATAGCTAACACATAATGGCTAATGTCCCCTCAGTAATATGCTGCTGTAGCCATTACTGGGACTCCAGTCTATTTGCCATATTTTTCACGGAAATGGAGACAGCTGGAAGTTGGCAGTGATAAATGTGTGCTACTGGACTGTACTAATATACTAAGACTAACATACGCTAAAATGTGCATGCTAACTGATGCCAATCTGCTGAAGCCCAAGCCACACTAACACTAGCCACATGCTAACTTGCATTAACTCTACAGTCTTTGCATTACTTTAGGGTAGGGTTCCCCGATTCCGGTCCTGGGAGGGGGAGTTTGAAACACAGTTCGCAGATGTCCCTGCTCAGACACACCTACTTAACCTAGCAATTAGCTGATTAAGATGCGTTTGAGCAGGGAAATCTGCAAACTGTGTTGGATTCTGGCCCCCCAAGACCAAAACTGGGGAACAATGGTTTAGGGTATCAGGATATTGAAAATAGGAGTTTAGTTTCCAGTAGAGCGCCCCCTTGTGCATGGGGACTGCTTCCCCATACTGACCAGTCAAGGTTAAGGTGTCCCCAAATGGTTTATCAGTCAGACACGTGTCACTGAAATGGCATCATCAGTATATCAGCTGTGTCGTGTGGCACACACAGGCACGTCAGAAGTAATTGTGTTCCTTGGCTCAAGGTCTCCCATGTCATGCCTGACCAACACACGGCATGCAGGTCAAATTGAGCACATTTTGCCTTCACTGTGCCGGAACGTAACAGAAGCACTGTCAAAGCCTGCCCACCCACCAGACTCGTTGTGCCAGCCTCCTTGGGGCATGCTCACTGGGCCGTTTCACCCGTGCATTCGCTGAGGTTAAAAACGACACGAGGCACCCTAATTGGTGCCTGAAAGATGAAACCAACTCTTTTTAGGAGCAGATATTGTTCGGCCACAATGCTAAACTTTGGGCAGAGGTACCCCCCGAGGGGTTCGTCTCACATATATATCTGGGCAGCGGATTCAGCACCACTTCTCCGCAATGTTATTCAGGGACTGGAGAGGGCAAGCACGGGATGGCTGGTCAGAAACAAGCATTAGTGTTGGAGACGTGAGGAGGAGACGCGAGGGGGAGATGCAAGGTGGAGATGCGAGGGGGAGGCACAAGGGGGAGAGCCTCACCTGAGCGATTGTTGGGGGACGTCCGCACCGGGGAGATGGAGGGGGTGCGGGAAGAGGAATAGGGCCGCTGCCGGTCCCTCTCGATGGTCGAGGAAGAGCCGACGAAGTGATACTGCGCGTATCCATCCTGTAACAGAAAGAGGCATGCGGTAGCTGAAATGCTCAAAGCGGAATGATCCAGAGGCCTTGAGTACATAGCATAGGATCTCTAGGCATGAGTCTGAATTAAAGGGAGTACAGATAAGAGGGAAGATGTCTGCTCAGAAACAAGATGTGGCAGGGAGACACTCTGCAGACCCACATGCCTGATAGTGTCACATCACATGACCTGGCCACCTGACCTAAACACAGTAGAGATGGTTATGGAGGAGTCTGACCAGATAGTGAAGGAAAAGCAGCCAATGAGAGCTCAGTATATATATGGGACCTTCTGCAGGACAGCTGGAACAGCATCCCAGGAGGCCACCTCATGGAACTGATGTAGAGGAGACAGTAGGGTCAGCCAGTCCCTGGGGGTTAAGTAGTTAAGGGCCTTGATCAAGGGCCCAATGGTGGGATCATACTCCTGACCATGGGATTTGAACCAGCAACCTTCTGAGTCCCAACCCAGAGAGCTGCTTTTTCTGTTTAATATTTTTTGGTCAGTGCCTATATTCCATATGTTATTTTCTAATGTTGATGTCATTATAATTATTCTACAATGTAGAGAATGGTACACATAAAGCTTTCTATGGGTAGGTGTGTCCAAACTTTTGACTGGTAGTGTATATTATATCAGGATGAGAGCAGGGCTTCAGGCAAGAGGGGCGCATTCTGAGGCAGTACTACATGAATAATGTATTTTTAAAAAGCTGCATTCAAGTTTATTGGGAAAAAGTCAGTTTTCAGCAAGGTATGCTTTTTACACAATTTGTTCATTTAATTTCAATCTTAATTCATTTATCCTCAATTTAACGTTGATGGTTTCATTTAGTGTTAACCATATAATAGAAAGACATCAATCATAAATAACAGGTACCACAGAAAAAAACAATATTTGCAATACTAACAGGAAAGAGTGTGTTATCTCACAGGAATAATAAATAACGCACAATATTTTTTTAAAGAAAAGAAAGGTAATGCATGATGTAAAAGGTGCTTGTCATTCACAGACATAAACAGATTGCTTTTTGTGCATATCCATTTTAATCTTTTAAAAGTTAATGCGATGGTAATTTATCATTCCTGAAGTACAGCAGGAGGTATGCACAGGCAAACGCATTTGGATCTCCCATAATCTGAACGTCAAAGGAAACGGACCGAACAGCCACGCCTCGGATGCGCATGAGTGCAGGAACAAACTAAAAATAAGGAAATTAATAAATGACTGTGTGCTAGTCTCAGGCTCGGTGTTTCTGATGTGGGTGCGGTGTTTAATGTGGTGAGGGAGACCCCGGCTACTCGCCCTTGTGACGTGAGCACGGGGTTTAATGCAGTGGGGGAGACCCCAGCTACCCGCTCTTGTGATGTGAGTGCGAGGTTTTTTAATGCAGCGGGGGAGACCCCGGCTACTCGCCCTTGTGACGTAGCCTTGACATGAATCAATAGGACTGTTGGACCAATAGCTGATGCAGCTACATGGCCTGACATTGTAGTTTGCATGCAAGGGTCTCACAGTTACCTCCCCTACCTTCACCTACAGGGCTGGCAGGAACATCTGCAGTAACCACTCCTGGCCTCAGGGTGCCGCTACACACCCAAGGACCTCTTGAAAGCCAGGGTGTCCTGATGCCTCCACAACCTTTAATCATTGCCTGGGCACAGTGACCTCCGCCCTTCCCTCCAACTGCCGATGGCATATTAGTATGCATCGACACGCAGAGTGGGTCACTAAGTGACACCCCCTTCCCCGTTGTATCTTTCACGCAGGTTGCATAAGCACTAAACAAGAAGGCCTGCAGCTCCGCGCTAGCATTGAGTTAATCCCGGGAACCTGGGCGGTGTACAGGGAGCGAGACGACACAGAGCCACGCCCATGCGTATGCCTGGCAGGCCCGTGACCGCAGACGGCGACTGCTGCTCCAAATACAGTGACGTGGCGCTGCTCGCTGAACAACAAAACTGCTGATGAGAAGTTTCAAAAAACTTTGTTCTCAGACGTGTTTGATGGATATGTCTTCCCAGCCGTACGATCTGGATGCCAAAAATACAACAAAAACAAATTTTCTCTCTTGGTACTGGCGATGGTGCTTAAACTGTGTCAAGGTGTTTTATTTCAGAAATGTGCAGACAAGAACCTTCAAAAGGAAGCGAAATGTTTTTTTTTCCTGTTTATAGCAGATACATCAATGCAAACCTAGACTATAATTACAATAAATCCCTCCTGTCTGCAGTCATCCCTTAATTTTGCATGAAATATTTAAACTCTCTGATCAGTGGTACCGGAATTTGCCTTTCTCTGTCTCGGTTTCTCTCTCAATCTCTCTCTCTCCTCCATACCTTCTGTCCAGGCGTCGTCTGCATCACTGAACACATATAAAGCGGTGGCTTTCACACCTCAAAGTTATCAGCGAGCCCAAGAAGCACCTTAAATCTCGGCTGGTAGCAGACCCCCAACATGGACCACATGACTGATGGTGGGAGGGGCTTGGCCGAAAAGGTGGCCATTACATCATTAAATGGCAAAAAAAAGAGCGAAAGGTTCATAAAATTAGAAATGAGAAGATGCGGCTCAGCGGACCTGTGACACTAGCTGAAGGGTCTTAATAAGGCATTTCATAGCAGCTAAGAAAACTCCTCTCTACTCAACTGCCATCTGAAAGCACAAACTCCTCTTACAGGGGTTTCCGGAGATCAAAAAGGGGGGAGGTTTACAGGGCATGGGCTGAACCTGCTGTGGGTCGAAAGCTCTCTCCGCGGGGGCACCTTTGGCATTTCTAGCACCCCGTCCGCTAGGGGAGGCCGCTGTTGCTAAGCGACGATGGAGTTCGTCACAAATAATGACACCGGACAGGTCTGCGGGAATGACGGCTGCAAAGGGGAGACTTGCCTGGGAGAAGGGAGCTACATCTCGTGGAGTACAGGGCCTCGGCTGACTGCTGCCGCGCGCGTGTTTGTGTTTCCCACCTCACTCATTAAAGAGGCTGTTATGCGAGGCGTGATCATTTGCTCTTCACATCTCCTGAATGGAACAATAGGACCATCCCAGTGACACAACGGTGTTGGACCGGGAGAGGCGTCTGGATTCCGAAGCGGGTGACCGTCGCGATGGCTGACCTATTCTGCGAGCACGACCAGCCTCTTGAAAACGGTTCTTTGTGGAGATAAATTTGAGCTTCAATGCAATTACAGATGCAATTGCGATAACTCATTCTCCTCCGCTGTCCCATTCATATTCCTGACAATAACAGCGAATATAATGCAATACTGAGCGAAGGAACAGTGAACAGGAAATATTAGAGCGGCATTCTGCACAGCATTAACGGGACATTAGCGTCCCTCAGAGAGGGACAGAGAGACAGTGCAAGCATCTCCACACTCTTTGCTGACATTAAACATTGTTTGTGGAAGGAAAGGTAGTCGTCTCAACCCAGTTACAAAAAATCAGAGCAATGATGGGGATAGCTTAATATTTTAAGATCGTTAAGTGTTTAGTCAAGTGCCTGTACAGTACCTCATCACAGCTGGCTGATATCCTCATAATGTCCACAAGTCACACAAAGGATTCTGGGTAGCAGTATACAATTTGAATGATTGTCTAGAATATTGCTGGTTCAAAGCTCAGGTAGCCTCATGTTGATGAGGAGGGAAGAGGATTTAACTGACCAGATTATCTATCCATCCTCTCTTCCATCCATCCATTTTCTGTAACCATTTGTCCTACTCAGGGTTGCGGGGGGTTCGGAGTCTACAGGCTACAGGTGCAAGGTAGGGAACAACCCAGGGTGGGGCGCCACCCCATCGCAGTAACCAACCAGATACTGTAAAAAAAATACCCAACTGCTTTCTAAGCTATACGTCACTCTGGATGAAATTGTCTGCCACATGAATAAATGTAAAATGATATTGTCTTATCATTTATCAACATGTGACACCTTAATTAAAATATTCACGACGAACAGCATCCTTATAACAAATGGAAGAATCTGGTGTCCTGCTTAACAGAATGTGATCTGCAAAATTAAAAAGTTAACTTGCAGCAGGGAATCCAAAAATTAATGCATCTTCCATCTGTGCTCTAGGAAATGAATACAGAAAGTGACATTGACCAATGAGAGAGGAGTGTGCAATGCACCGTGTTATGGCACCTGAACACCGAATGGCCCCATTAAGATATTCTTACATGGGTCTTCTGAGCGTTGAGTAAAATCACTGATTATTACTGATGAATACCACTGATTGCTGAATATGAGGCAATCACAACTATGCAGACCAAATTTCCAAAGACCATAGCTGTGTCATTAATTCCACAGTAAAAAATAAAGGATAATTAATGGAAATCTGGTTAGCCGTATTAGTTAACTTAAAATGCAGGCGAGGAGCTAAATTCCACCCCCCCATCCTGCCCTCCTGTGTCTGCTCACAATGGACGCCTCACATCTTCATATGCTTTCTCAGCATTACCGTCCTTAAAAGCCATCTGCTTCCATGTTATTGCCTTCCTAGATAAAGCTCCATAGGTTTTTAGCACAATGTTTTTCAAGTGATATGAAACTGAACACTGAGGCGTTCCTTTATGGTAATGAAGACTTATTTTTTTACCAACCCCCCCAGGAAGAAATGGGATTTTTCCATCCGATTCGTTCCCTTATTCCCACAAAGGAAATATGAACGTGATGAAAGAGCAAACTGGCAAACTCATTTAACCAGCGTCTGGAACAAACGCAAGCATCCGTTTTCTTACAATGGTGGGTTGTGTCTGGAAGGGTCCCTTAGCTACATACTGGCCTCAGGTCCCAGGGCCACGAGCAAAGCTCACACCTGATGCATTCTGGGTACAGAGAGTCAGCCCTTACTAACCTCGCCCCTCTGCTACAGCGCCGGTCTGGAGATCGTGCCAGAGTTTTCCAGGTGATTCCGGCTAATGCTACTACAACACAAAACCTGTAAAGGTTTTGGGGAATAACTAGCTCTGTTCTTGACCCCAGCGAAAGTGGAGACTTACCTTAGACCAGCAGAAATGCTCATGTTTCTATATTTGCTGCTCTTCCGTTGTTCCTGTTGTCTTTGCTATGTCATACACCCTAATTCATATTCATAAATGCAGCATTTTCCTGCCTGTATTTGTTTCAGTACCATATTAAAAAAAAAAACATTTTACCACTAGGCATTGATTTAGCTAACGAACAGTAGTGTGTTTCACACATTAGGCTGTATAATGCAGCCACACTAAATATTTATAATCTAATTTACTTCATTGTCATATCAAACACACCTCTATTGGATTATCATTCATGAGTAACACCATGTCAGATTAAGCAGTGCTGAAGGCACTAATCGTCTGGCGCTTAAGGAACATTCGCTAAGATCGACCCATTCAGCAAATCTTGTATGCGATTTAAGATACAGCAACCAGTCGGCTTAGTTCATCTTTGGAGACGACTGACAAGCGAGGTCATCCGATAAGATTTTTGTGGGTTCAGATCCCTAAAATATCAAGGGGAGGGGGGGCAACTTTACAATGGCTGTACATTTAATTACTGCTGTCTTCAAATGTGTGTCACCATTCATTTGCGAAATTTATTGTTAACTTCCATTAAACAGATACATCCCTGTCTTGATGTCACTTCAGGCTGAGCCTATGAGGGTGCCGGACTCTCAGAGCGCCTGCCGCTCATATCTCTGCTCTGAGGAATAGCTCCGTGTCCATGCTGGCGTTTGACCCGGGCTAAAGCGGCACAACATTCAACGACCTCAGGTCCATCCGGAGTAAACATACTGCGTGCAGAAGCCAGAATTCCGACGGTTGCTAGGAGATTCTGATTCGACGATCCGTGCTGGGCTCACGTGTACCCCCTGCTAGTCCAAGACCCATATCTGTCAGCAACACGATGATTCCCGCCTCTTAAATGCGTGCTGCCGGTAGCTGGGCTTTGAACGAGAGCATAGACACTGCCACCACACCTCTCGGTCTGTGAACGCCACCTCTTTCGCCCCCTGCTGGCTGGTGGATGCCCTCACGCCCCACAGGATCTTGTTCCAATCAGCCCTTGTAAACCTCCCAATCAGAAGCTGTCAGCTCCCATCGAGGGCTGCTACAGCGATGGGTGACCTCGCAGGTCAGCCAGCACAAAATCCTGAATACATCATGCTAGAGCCCCCCCAGGACTCAGACTCAGCTCAATCTATCGACCCGCACCCTCCGGTATTCCCAGCTAATGCATCACTTCATGCACATGTGCGCCGACTCCATCTCGTACCGTCTTCACAAGGATCACCTTCATTATAAAGAATCACACTCAGCAGCTCTTAGAAAACAGACGTGGGAAGGGCCCAGTGGCACGTCAGGATGCTGGCACTGCAGAGGGGAAACTGTGACCCTGACGACGCTGTCGGGAGGGACTTGAGGGAGACTCACCATCGTCTGCACAGCACGCAGTGGGGGTCAGTGACGCCACCATGGGTGACAAGCCACCTGACAGTCAGTGCAGTGATTCGGGCAAGGAAACAGGAGCACCGGTGCCACATAGTGACGGAAACAGGGCGGACATGCCTGATATGCCTCGCTTATGGGACCCACCCACGTGGCGGCCACAAACGGGCAGGGACAGTAGTGTGGGAGGGGCTTATAATTCTCTTCACTTGTGTTTAGGCTGCTGCAATAATGAGAGGGGGGACGAAAGGCAGTCACATGGCTTTACATCAATGACAAACGGGGGTTGGGGAATTAAAGGGACAGACACTGAACCTCATGGGAGGGCTGAAGTGGAATCCGCACAAAGCAACCTTTCTCAAGGAAGAAACTTTCGGCTTTTTTCTCTTTGCGAGGCTGAGGCTCGAGACAGGCCATGAATTTACAGGCGCGTTAAGCCGCCGCCTCCTTATTGGCGCGGCTCAGTTATACGTCTGCAGTTCAGAAGCACCGATAAGGTTAAGCTGTGGTCTTGACGCGGTTCAGGCGCTGGATTACCTTTGTGCTTTATGCAGTGTGCTAGAACATGCATCTATCCCCTGCATGTTTATCTGATGGAGCTGGCAGTGAGCCAAGACCCGTGTTTGAAAGCACAGGCCGCGATGCCAAGGACCTCCACCGGGGGAGCCATACCTTTTTGTAGAGGCTGCGTAGGTCTCTGTATTGCCACATGCTGCTGAGGACCTGAGAGGCTGCTTTCACCACCTTGGGAGAGTGCCTGCAAGAGAGGGAGCAGGGGCGTCACTCAACACCAGGATTTAACTCACTGTTAGCATACAGACAGAGATCCTTCACTCATCACCGGGGCTTAACACGCTATCAGCAAACAGACAAAGATCCATCACTCAACACCAAGGCTTAACACGCTATCAGTAGACAGACAAAGATCTATCACTCAACACTGGGACTTAACACACTATCAGCATACAGACAAAGATCCTTCGCTCAACACTGTGACTCATTATATGATCACTTGACAGAACATCTTCGGTGAACACTGTCATTCAACTCATCTTCAGCAAACAGACTGGTCCATAGAATGGTTAGAGCCATTTAATCGTTTAAATGAAATGATGTAAGAAATCGTTCCTGAAGGCTCTTGTGTATGTTGGTGTGCAAGAGCTTTACCGCCTGAAGCACAGTACGGCACAAGGGGTTGAGCAGGTGTGAAGTACACAAGCACTGTGAATCACTGGGGTTTCTCTGGGGGCTGTAGACCTTGCTGGCCCTTTGGGTACGGTACATGAGGTCCCCATTAGGTCTTCTCCTTCCAAGCTTTGTTTGTTCATTTTTACCCTTGTTTACCTCGAGAAGAAGGAGCCATTCATTCACACAAGAGCATTCAATTGCGGAGAAAGAAGAAAATCATGTCCACCAAATCAAAAGATGAAACTGGATCCCCTTGCCAAAAAAAATCCAGTTTTCAGAAACTGGCAGGCTGAAACCTTGGATTCTTCTTATGCTGTAGGTTTGCAAAAGCTTATCATTTATATCCCCTAATCGGAAGGCGATAGAAGCATTGAAATGCAATTAGTTGACGGTAAATAGGGATGTCCGATCTGTTCAACATCAGAGGCTCCTGTCTTTGGCACCATTACAGACCTGAAAAGTAATCACGCTCTCAAACGGCAAATTGTGGCATCAATGCAAAGTAATTACAGCAGTCACTGCCGGCATCTGTCTGTCGCATGCTAATCCGGGCTTGAGGCGGGCGGGCGGATAGCAGAGCTCTCCCTTTTGTTAGAGGAGCAGTTTGTATCACTTTCTATCATGTTGTTGTCCATCCATCTTGTCTTAGTGCTGCTCCAGTCAGGGCTGGTTCAGAGGAAGGGCAGCACAGGTCCGAGGAAGGAAGCTCAGTCCGTACTTGACCTTTAAATGCATATCTACTCGCACGCAACGACAGCTGTGTGGCTGGTGAGTGGAAGGTTGCCAGTTCAAATCCCAGGCTTGGCAGAGTAGCCCCATCTCTGCTGGGCCCGTGAGCAGTGCCCTTTGTCCCCTGAAAAATGTCCCAGGGGTGTGGGATAAGTAACAGACCCTGACATCAGACCTGCATGTGCGTGCCATTAAAAAGGAGAGCAGGATGGGCTGTGTTCAAACATCACTCCAATGTACAAATGGCACAAATGGCAAATAATGGTTCATTTTGTGTGACTCTTGTGAAGGGTTTTGGGACACTCCTTCTCGTGAGTGGCGCCCTCTCCAGAACAGCAGCGGCTGGTCATGATTTGGCTGCTGCTTGGGTGAGTTCGCTGAATGCGCTGAATGCGCAGCTGCACCAGGGATGAGAAAGGCACGCTTACAGTGCCATCCCATAATGACCCACAAGGAAGGGCGCTATACCAGACCCTTTAAGAGTGCTGGCTAAATGGGGGTGGGGGGTGCACTTGCAAAAGGCATAAAAATGCCTCCTGGCAATCAGTCAACTAAGAGGCAAGAAAATGTCCTTCAAAAGTACAGGAACCAAATCACCTCACAGTTCACGGCTTCGCATGTCTCACTCTGGCTAACCTTGGCCAGGGGGGCTGTTATAATTCTGGCTGTCCCTTAATGAGCCTTTCCGGAAGATTCTGTGGCTCTTCGGGGGGACGTGTCTGCGTCGGCTCCTGGTGGGGTGGCTATTATCATCAGCTTGAGCTTTTAATACCCCCGCCTTCAGATCGGGCCCTTAATCATCCTCGGGGTTGAGGGGGGGTGGAGCCCCAGCATCCGGCTGATTGCGTAGGACGCGGAGCGTGATGGAGCGTGTGCAGGAGCGGCTGCTGCTCGCTATCGGTCACGCCGGAGGGCGTTTGGCCTGGCCAGGCTGCGGGGGCCCGTCGTCTTCATCAGGGCACAGGAAAGGGGCACAAGCTGGCGCGCCACAGCCATATCGCTCCACCCCCGGGGTCGGTCCAGACCCCAAACCCAACACAAGTGACGCCAGCGGGAAAGCCTCCACTGGGCTCAAACTCTGAGCCGACACTACATTTCACTGACCCCCCCCACCCCCACCCCCCGAGCAAGTGGACGCAGCCGATAACAGACAGGAAAAGTGCATTAGACACGGAGTGATGGGGGGGGAGTACAATTCATCACTCTCCAAGGTGTTAGAACAACATGCTCCCTAAAAACACAGCATGACGGATCCTGCCGAAATCGCATCCGCTGCAGAGGAACGGCGGTCCCAAGCCTATGCCGGTCACATGACCCACACCCACTGCCGTAACGTCTGCTAGCGCGTGCAGGGGCCAGTGAGGATTCGCATGAGCCTGTTAGATTTTCCCGCACATTGTAAACAGCTAGTGTGACTGGGCGGGGCAGCTCTGACAGTAAGTCACATGACCTCGCCTAACGCACGTGTCTCCTGAGGGGAGTTGGACTCACGGATAATTCATGGATGAGTTACGTTATACTCATGCCTGTTTTATCAGTGTTCGGGAGGAATTTCAGGACTGATTCATATCTCAGGACAGACTTCAAACATTCAAAGGTATAAAAGCACAACCATTATGTGAGCACATCAGAAAAAGAACATAAAAAAGCTTTTTGAAGAATTCAGATCCTCTTAACAGTCTAACAAATCCCCTTCTCTCCCATCATTAACCAGTTATGTTAGTCGACCACATTTATTACCAAGTCACATATGTTACCAAGTGCACCACATCTGCCGTCAGTGCGTCACATCACCCAGGAGCGAAGCCACTCAGACACACAGGCGGGCAGTGAGATAAAGACGCGGCTGATCCTGAGCATGCAGAATCTCATTACGACCCATAACACCCCCACCCGCGCTGCATCATGGGAAGGGCTAATTAGCTGATCCTGAGCATGCAGAATCTCATTACGACCCATAACACCCCCCACCCGCACTGCATCATGGGTAGGGTTAGCTGATCCTGAGCATGCAGAATCTCATTACGACCCATAACACCCCCCACCCGCACTGCATCATGGGTAGGGTTAGCTGATCCTGAGCATGCAGAATCTCATTACGACCCCCCACCCGCACTGCATCATGAGAAAGCCACACATACTTGTCGCCCTTGCTCCTGGCAATGCCGATCAGCTTGTCGATGCCGCCGGCATCTCGCAGCGCCTTGGCGTTCTCCATGTTCTTGGTGATGACCTCGTGCAGGGCGCAGCAGATGGCCGTCACTGTGTCGTCAGACATAGTCTTGGAGCCGCTGCCACCGTTGGCCGTGCCGCCGCCGCCGCTGGTGTTGTTGTTGCCCCCTGGGAGGCGGTGCACCAGGTCGCGCATGGCGTACTTACCTTCGGGGCGAGGGAGAAAACGCCATGGTTACTCAACATGCAAATCCGAGCCACATTCAAGCATTCAAGCAGAGCCTGAACTCTGAGCGCTCCAGTCATCCCAGAAGAGCGGCAGCTCAGCACTTCCTCAGCAATCAAGGATCTCAGCAGTCAACTGATATTTATAATAAAGTTAAACACGCAACAAACAACAAACTCAGATCATTTGACATACTAGAGAAACCGCAGTGCCCAAGTCTGGCCTTCAGTTTTAATTGTGCTGCACTTCAACGGTCAGCTCACCTTCTGGTTTTATTATGTTGCTTTTTTTATTAGAAGGGCAGTGCATTGTGGGAAAAACCCGGCGAGAAACATGCAACAGGACGCTGTGGACTAAACCACACTAAGCCACAGCGGGGGGTGCCCCAGCCAGTTCTGGGTCGTTCCTGTTTACGTTAACACACCAGTCATTTGAAGCCAATTCTGCCTGATCAATAATAAGCTTATTATTTATTTTATTTATAAAGCAAACAACTGCAGATAAAACTCAGATAAAATCTCAGAATCAGCTCCCTCTGGCCACACTGCAGCCAGTGGGGTCAGCTTAGAAATGTTTCTGTTCTTGAAAGCCAGTGTGTGCACTGTCTCTCCTCCAGCAAGTTAGGTCAAAAGGGCTAAAATGGACTGTGCTTTGGTGAAACCCGCTGCTCTGCATCCGCAGTTTGGTGACTAGGCGGGTGATGGGATCCTGGCGTTTCCTTCTCATCGACACAAGCAGGAACGGCTACCCTGCAGATCCATTACAACCCACCGTGGAATATTTACAAATTTTACTTGACGATGGGACTATTTATCACAGACAGTTTGCGGTGAAGTTTGGTGAAGTCCAGGGTGTCCCCTGCCCTGTGCCCTGTGATGGACTGGCATCCCGTCCAGGGTGTCCCCCGCCCTGTGCCCTCTGATGGACTGGAATACCATCCAGGGTGTCCCCTGCCCTGTGCCCTCTGATGG
>JAODKC010000082.1:123943-151691 GCA_026777985.1 Mormyrops attenuatus | reverse complement strand
AGGGTGTCCCCCGCCCTGTGCCCTCTGATGGACTGGAATACCATCCAGGGTGTCCCCTGCCCTGTGCCCTCTGATGGCCTGGCATCCCAGCCAGGCTGTCCCCTGCCCTGTGCCCTATGATGGACTGGCATCCCATCCAGGGTGTCCCCCGCCCTGTGCCCTCTGATAGACTGGCATACCATCCAGGGGGTCGCCCTGCCCTGTGCCCTCTAATGGACTGGCATACCATCCAGGGTGCCCCATGCCACAGAATAAATGGTTGGAAGATGAATGGATGGATGAATACATGGATGGATGCATAAAAAGAACAAAACACCCATGAATGACATTCAAACCGTTGAGGTCTTTTGGTTGATCCCTAATAGCCTGACATAAACAATCAAATGATGAATGGCCCAAAAATAATGAGTGCTTTGTTAATTCCTGCCTGCTTATCTTGTAATTCCAGAAAGGGTATTACTTGCTTGAGCAGATAATATATAGGCACTTTTTCAATATAAACTTGCCCTTTCTGAAGGTTTCAGAGAGGGAACAATGGGCAAATTCTGGTGTAAATCGATGCCCTGAAACATTAATCATTTTAATAAATTCAGTGGAATTACAATCTTATCATCTGTGAGGAACTTAGAGGAAGGCTGATATTCACAGAGTCACCCATTAGGGGACAGCATCAGCATACAGCCTGCTAAGAGCTGCAGGTCGCCCACTGACACTCCCGTCCGGCGTCAATGGTTCTGATGGGACACCTGGGGGAGCACCAATCCTGTGGTATAGGGGCTGATGGGATACCTGAGGGAGCACCAATCCTGTGATATAGGGGTTGATGGGATACCTGGAGGAGCACCAATCCTGTGATATAGGGGCTGAAGGAATACCTGGGGGAGCACCAATCCTGTGGTATAGGGGCTGATGGGATACCTGGAGGAGCACCAATCCGGTGATATAGAGGCTGAAGGGATATCTGGGGAGCTCTTCTACAGCGGATGCCGGAATATCAAGGCTGGTTGCCGTCCAGTGTCAATGGGGCTGATGGGATACCTATCTATGATGTCAATGGAGGTAATATGTGTGGGGGGAGTGTCTCTCCAGTGTCTGGAGGACTGCCAGGATTCCAGGAGGAGTCTCTCTCCAGCATCTGTAGGGTGGATGGGATACCTAGGGGAGCCCGTCTCCACCGTCAATGGCGCTGACGGGATGCTTCAAAGAGCTGGGTGGGAGCCGCCCAATGTGATCTCCGGGGCTGATGGGTACATGGAGGAGATCCCAAGGATGCTCGCCACCAAGTGCCTCCAGATGAGCCTTCCGGAATGATCACGCCTTCAGTTAAGCGCACGAATAAACAACTCGTGTACTGTGGTTTTACCGCGTGAACTCTCTAGAAAAACCTGCCCAATTTGAGAGCTCGTATGCTACACAGTGATCGGGAAGCAAGGCTGACTTTCAGAAGCAAACAGTAATTACAAAATGGAGTAATTAATTAGCATTTCTCTCACTCCAAAATATGACACGTGTGTTACTCTCCCGCTGCCACGAGAGGATAAAAACAGAATGTGGAAGCAGGACGAGCCGCGGGCTCACCATGTCCTTGTCACCTGTGGTGTTAAACACACCAGCCATACATGCTGAGAGTGCCACAGGGGCCCAGTGGGGGGGGAGCAATGCTTTTCTGGGGGGTCTGCAGAACACCTGGGCACCAGGCGGCCTTAGCTATCCCACCTCCCACGTTCGATTCCACTCGGCGCGCGACGAGAAGGCCTCATCATCCCATGGGTACCAGTGCTGTCCTTTTGCAGCCTCTGGCTCTAGGGCTTTTAGGAAACCTCAAATAGCTACAGAGGTACACTGCAGCCACCCGAACACAGCGAGCTGGAAGGCTGCTCTTAGAGGTCAGCAGGCAAGAAGAAGCTAACCGGCACTTCCCACCAGCTCCGCCACACTGACTTTTTACACTTTCAATCTACATATCTTGAACCGTGGATCAAAAACAGAACAAAGAAATAACATCGGCCTTTCTGACTGCAGTCGACAGAAACCTAGGCTGTTCGAGCGACACTGATGAGAAAACAGCTTACATACCCGTTAGGGAGGAAGGACCCCTTTCAGGGAGCCATCAGAGTCTGAGGAAACAGCATGAATGTGACCACATTCCTCCAATCAACATGAACACTGATTCCTATTTCGGGAAAATGCCACAGAATCCATGTTTGAGCGCCTCGCTCTGTAAATTTCATGGCTCTGTTCCTGTGGCCACAGCGACCGTGGGGAAGTGCTTCTGATTTCATTAGTGTGCTCACAAACATGGCAGGATATAGCTGGAGGTGTTGATAACCATATTTGTTCGCTGATTTATTCGCTATGGCCCTCTGAGCCGCATTCACTGAACATTTGGTATTAAGATCTGGTTCCCAGCCAGAACACAATCTCTTTTACAAAACATTAAGCAATGTAGAAAGCAGGCAACAAGAAAGACTGAAAACTGCAGTAGACTGAAAACTGCTACTGAGGTTTAAAAGTAGGTCATTATGACAAAAAATATATAAAATAAAACAAAAATTATAAGAATGGGTAGATTTAAAAAAAAAAACACATAGGCAGGGTAAAATACTTTGATCATTTTTTTGCATCCCTTGTCATTATATTAAAATAGTGATTATTTGATATTTAACACTTGATAGAGCTAGACCGTACAGAAATACACAATACCAGAAAAGACCATCCCCAAACTTCATGGCCAGAGACACACTGTCACATACAGCAGCAGTCAAAACCTGGTTAAAAACCCCTGTTTTTAATTCGTCTCTATTTTAGCTGTTATTCACTTATAGTAAAAGACCATGAGACAATGAAGTAATATATATCAGATATTGCAACAACCAAGAGAAGTGCTCAACATCTACATTTTAGTCTCTTCCAAACAGCCCCCTTTTGCTTTGTTGACAGCACCGTACACTCTTGGCATTCTTTCAACAACCTTCCACAAGTATCACCTGGAAGGTTTCTTCAAAAGTCCTGAAGGAGTTTCTACAACTGGATACCTTGCTCTTATTCTCCGATCCAGCTCATTCCAAAGCAGTTCAGAGGGTTTAGGCTGGGGGGCTGTGGGGGTCAGTTTATCCGTTGCAGCACTCCATCTTGTTCATGTTGACTGGTACATTATTTATACAAAATTCCTCATGGTCTCTCTCTATATTGTACTAGAATCTGCACTGGTCTGAGGCTGACATCCTGTCAGAGTTAGCAGGAGAACAGAGAAAGGCCACCTGCTGGGAACTGGCTCCCCTCAGACTGCTGATCAACTCAGGAAGCAATGGTTAGCAACTGGGTGCTTCTCCATTCAGAGTTACCTGGAAACTCTCTTGCACTGTCTTGACTTTTACTGCACTGCTCTCTGTCCTATCCCCCCCCCCCCACACACACCTGTCCCCTCACCTGCAACTGTGGCATAACAAATTCACTGATATTCTTCCTAACATATGTGACAATGAAACTTGACACATGTCACACGCCTAATCTAGAATGCGAAAGGACAAGGAAAAGCTCACGGGAGTTCTACTTACAAAGAAATGTTCTAAGGGCAGAAGGAAAAATGATTGGTTCAGAGAGATATCCAATCAGATTGTAGTAGGGTGGGTCCAATCAGATGTCTTGGTCCCACCTCCTCTCATTGCTTAGACCCACCTGCCCTACAATCTGTTCGGTTATCTCTCTAAACCAATCATTTCTCCTTCTGCCCTCAGAACATTTTTGTAAAACTCCCATGAGCCAGGGAAAATCCACACAATATTCCCCACAAAAGCGACCCCAATTATGAGCAACCCTTTCTGCTGGCCTATCATAATGATAATAAAACAGAGCCCTGGATTGCCAGCTTGAATTCGTAGAGGGTAAGCGCTTGTTAACTTCGGTACAGCCTAACAAGGCCCTTAAAAAGTTGCTCCAGTTGTGGACAGGGGAACAGAAAATCTACAGTGGCAGGATCATGTAACTCCATGCAAGCTACCTCTGGATGCCAGATGGGCAGTGAAATTTTCACAGCACACACAAATTGAAGGAGCACTAACAAATGCTCTTTACGGCAAGCGTGCTTCATACCCCAAGCTGTTCCTCATAATTTCAGTCCTGTAAATTATTACAGGGGTTTTTAAAACATACGAGCACACAAACCCATTAAAAATATTATAGCGTGAAAACAAATGATCAGAGAAGGCAATAAATCTGGCACTGGATGGTGCTGTTCTGGGCACCCGGACACCTCTGGCTGCAAGATTTTAAATTTGCATGTACTGCTGATATCAGTCAGAGGTGATGAAAGATGGCAAACCACTGGCTCACCTGCTACAAATCAGGGTTCTAAAATGCTGAGAGAAGCCATCAGCATGTTGAGAAGCTCTTGGTATGCTAACAACCCATCAGAGTGTTGAGAAGCACACCAAGAGCTTCTCAACATGTTGTTGGGTTCTCAGCTCACAATGGCTTTTCAGCATATCAAGAGTTTCTTAGCACACCAAAAGTTTATCAAAACATTGATGGGTTCTCAGCATGTTGATGGGTTCTCACCATACCAAGAGCTTCTTTACAAGTTGATGGGTTTTCAGCACACCAAATGCTTCTTAGCACACCAAGAGCTGCTGTTGGTTTTTCAGGTGGGAGATAAAAGCTTCTCAACACGTTGAGGGGTTCTCAGCACAGCAAGAACTTCTCAAAACAGTAATGGGCTCTCAGCATACCAAGAGCTTCTCGACACACTGATGGGTTCTCTGCATGCCAAGAGCATCTAGACCAGGGGTCTCCAACTCCGGTCCCAGAGAGCTACTGTCCAGAAGGTTTTCTATCCTACCTGGCTTCTATTGAACCACAGCTGTTCCTGGTATTTACCTGAGAAATGGTGTGGCTCATCAGAAGCCAGGTAGGATAGAAAACCTCCTGGACAGTAGCTCTCCAGGACCGGAGTTGGAGACCCCTGATGTAGACCTATAATTGTACTAGAACAGCCAGCTTTGCGGTCTGTGCAAATAAGCTTATGAAATCAATAATATGAAACTCGCGCAGGGGTGATTAGATATGAAATAGCGACCATAGCGTGGCTAAACTGGGACTTACGGCCACGTCATTAAATGGGTGGTGGTTGTAGAGGAATCCGATCTGGCAGCCATTTGGCCTGAGGTGCGAGTCAAGCAGCTCTGCATTGTGACCTGTCATCTGTCCCACGCAGTCTCAGCGTCACCCCCGCCCTCTGGTGTTTATTTTGGGGCTGGGGCAGCATAGTCTGGCTGGCTGGGTGTGTGTGTGTATGTGTGTGTGGTCTCTTCTCATAAATGTAGGCACTGCCACAGAAAAGGATGTGTGAACTGCTGATTCATTATCAAACTAAAGGGGGGCGCAGGCTGACCTGGGGTGTCGGTAGGAATTCTTCACATTCCACTGGAGGCTTCCTGTTGTTCTTTCAGGGAAGCACAGTGGAGTTTTTTTCCCCCTCCCTTAACTGTGTTTTCATTCCGATCTGGTCCTGAAGCAGAGCCGACAACTCGGCCAGCTGTAGCTTTTGTTCTATAATTATAAGTTGGTGGAGTTAATCAATTGAGGGACAGGCATGCTGCTACAGGATACCATTGGCCGCATCGGGGCGGCGCTCGCATTCTGTATTCGACACTCATCTCTGACTCACTGCGTGCATGCGCTCATCTGCGCGATGGTAGCCACGGAGGAGATACAGCTGATTTGCGTGGGGGTAGGTGGGGAACTGTTATGACTGGGCAGCAGAATGTCACCATCATACTTGCTGAAGCCCCAGGGACTCCTGTCAGCATTTTCCTGCCTGTGATGTCAGCCGTTTCCGACTGTGTTGAGCTGGGAGCCACTCTGGTGTCTTGAGTTTATGTTGCTGGGGAGGGGTGGTTCATGCTGATTATGGATGTTTTTATATTCTTAGAAATCATGCTTGATATTTCTTGTGTAAAATTACTAATAACCAGCGAACCACTGAACTCTGCTAATCTGTAGTGAAACTGATGTTTGTGATGTGTTCACGAGACCTTACACAGTAACGTGTCCCAACCACATCATGTAATGCAGGCACTGAGATGTCGGCTATGCAGCGTCAGCTTGGGAGGCTGTAACGAGGTTCTAAATGGGAATTTAGCTGATGAAATCCCTCATCCTTCACTATGGAAAATGGATGAGTGTCCATGCAATTATCTTCATTAGTTTAATAGTTTGTTTTTAGCTCTGGTGCTGCTTTGAATATCGCCTTTAGTCGTTAGTTATCATCCTGCAATATCGACCAACATCGACACGTCGGATTGATGCTGATATCTTGATTTTCAACAAAACCCCAGCAGAAATAGATTTGTTAACTGATATCTTGTGCATTTTTAAGTACCGCATTGGTGGACCGAGCACCTTCAGCTACTCTTCCTGTAACAAAGCCCCCCCCTCTCCATATGCTTTGGCAGCTGACCTTTAAAGATCATTAGGTTGTTGGAGTCCAGCAAATTGTCTAGGCTGATGGGTGAACCCACGTTTGAGTTCCAGGTCTTTGGAGGGCACCTTCATGGTCTTCATACGTGTCTGGCAACGGGAGTTTGTGACCCCGCAGGGAAATGAGCCTCTCATTAGCGAGACATTTGCAATAAATGCCCAGCCTAACATGTAATATATTTTTTTTAATTGCTGCCACCAGTCTCATCCATGCAGAACATGGCCTCATGAGTAGTGTGAACGGTCCTTGTCATATGGACTCCTCTGCATGTTAGCGGACTCGTCGGAACAGGAGAGACAGATGGTGTCTCGATCAGGGACAGAGAGTCTGACGGGGCTCATCGCACGCTGTTCAGTGACACTGCGACTCAATTATGGAAAATACACGCGTAGATTGGAAAGTTTTGGTAAATGCCACTCGTTGAGGTTTGTTTACACTTAGGTGGGGTGGTTGTGGGGGGAACATACGATGAATATGAACCCTTCCAGGAATGTCGGCTTTTTGTGGCCGTGGGAGTGGGTGGGGTATCGCTCCCGCAGTTACAGTTTTACGCTTGGTTGGGGGTATAAACACGGCGTCCAAACCCCATCAGTGCGTTTGCGCCGTCCGTTCCTGCCCCCACCTCCATGCAGGGGTGAGTTTGTTGTTTCTGGGGTTCCACTCAAACGGTTACTTTTGGGCTCCCCGGTATAGTGACTTCGTGATCTGAAACCTTGGCGGCCCAATGCAAATTTGTGGTTTGAGTAGCGAGATACGCTGCCACCGCCTCTTCGTCTCCAAGGCCCCTGTCTCTTTCTGGGTCGGTTAAGTAGCAGCCTCTGTTGCTTTAGCTAGTTAGCCCTTCAGCGTTCAACATCCCTGGCCCCTTGCGGACAGTGTTCAGGTCTGCATGCTCAGTATCGTTTCAGTTTCTTAGATGCCTGTCATGGGTGTCTGCCATCGACGTCATGATCGGATGGCCAGTAAATGAACTGGTATTTTAATAGCCTTAAGACGGCTGCATTCTTGGGTGTAGTCATCCTGGAATATTAACCACAGTTGTGCTTCAGGTTGTACTGGTCCCCTGGAAGTCAGCTCTGGTGGTGGAAATGGGCTGGACTCTCGCCAAGGGCCTGTTTCCCGGCCAGTGGCTCCTGTGAAATCGTACTGCTCTTCACATGCCTGACTCAGCGGCTGGACTGTCCCCTGTGTAAAAAAACTGCCCGCTCCCTCCCAGGGCCCCCGATTCGGGTCAGGGGCCTGCTTCCGTCACCTGCTGGCCCGTCCCGGGACCAACTATCTTATCTCTCTCTCTCCAGCCACGTCCCCCAACGCATCCTCAGAGCTGGAACAGGCGCGGCCTCAGACGAGCGGCGAGGAGGAGCTGCAGTTGCAGCTGGCGCTGGCCATGAGCCGCGAGGCTGCTGAGCAGGTACCCGGCTGCATCCGCTCACTACCGCCATTGCTAATAGCACCTGCATTTGTGTGTTTGTGTCTGTGTGTCTCAGCCCCGAACACCTGATAGAACATAAGCAAACTCAGCAGGTGTTTGCTTTTTGTAGGTTAACAGGTTTATGCTCTTTGCTACCGTAATGTATCAGTATGTATCATTTGGAAGACACTTTTCTGTACCGTTAACAGATCAACATCTGCATCAAAGTCAGACATCTGCCTTTGAGATGAAATTTAAGTTTTATTTGCCATTTGTATGATTATTGGAATGGGTCCCCTCCCCGAGACATCCACACACACGTAGTGACAGCAAAGCTTAGGGGTCTGAGTGGAAGATCAGGCCATTTGTCTGGGGTTTCAGGGGTTAAGGGCCTCACCCAAGGGCCCAGCGGAAATCTGACTACTGTGCCGAGCATGGGATTCGAACCGGCAACTTTCCGATCACCGCCACGGAGCCCTAACCCGCTGAGCCATATATAGCACTGTATTTTAAAATCTATATATAACAGTGTTCAGGTTAAGGGCTTTGCTCAGCAGTAAAGCTGATCCACTGAGAGTTGGGAGCTGAGGCTTCTGGCACTGGGCCCAATCTCTGGTACTCTTTTACTGCAAGATCGGGCCAAGCTGGTCCAGCCCGCCACTCTCAGGCATTGCCGGCTCCAATAGGGCTTTTTTTTTTTCCCGGCCACTTCTGCGCAGATCTCCTCCATGGACACAGGTTGTGCCCTGTGCCAGGCTGGAACAGGACACGGCGGGCTGTGTTAGCAAAGGTTAACATTTTGGATGGCAGTCAAGGACCATGTATATACAGGAAGTGTTGTGTTAACGATAAAGCCGGCTGGCGGGCGGTTGAGGAAGTGCTTAAGAATTTTTCCGCTGCCTCGGCGCACACGTTGCAGTTTACCGTGGTGGGGGGAGGGGAGTGGGGGTTTAGGAAGGGTGGAGAGAGAGGGCGCCCTCCGGCTGCAAGTGCAGTGAGGCATCTGGGAGTTTAGGAGTTTCCTAATCGTAATAAGAAGCAGATACCAGCACTTTAGCAGGAAAACTCCCATTCTGGGGATACCCTTGGGGTTTTAGACGCACCCCCAGCTAAGGTTTCTCCCCATGAGAGAGGTGCCAATGTGACTGTTCACCCTTTCATCCCTGCATAATCTATCATTGTATCTTGAATGTTGATTGGCTGGAAAGAGCAGACGAGCAGCGTTCCTGCCGTGCCTGCTGGGGAGGAGACTGATGAGGCTGCTGTGTAGCTATGCATCCTGATGCCTTCGGGCCCCCCGTCTCCAGCCCCTTAACCATTCTGGCACCCACTGCTCTTGTCACAGGAGGAGAGGATGAGGCGCGGCGATGACCTCCGGCTCCAGATGGCGCTAGAGGAGAGCCGCAAGGACTCGACCACGTCCAAAGTGGTGAAGAAGGAGGTGAGCTGAGAATAATACTGTGCGGATCCATGGGAATTTATTCTATTACTACAAATGCATTACAATAACATTCCCCATCGTCTAGGCCCCAAAATGCTTTACCAGTAAGATAGGATCAAAGATGGATGTGAAGGCAGTAAAAGTTAGACTTTCATAAAGATTTAAGTCACTGGAAAAAGGCAGAACAGAACAGGATGAGGAAGCGGCAGGGAGTAAAAAATCTCTGGGGGTTATGCCCCCCCCCCCCCTTCCGGGTATGTGAACTTCATTCAAGTCAGAATGGGTTTAAAGTCAGGCATGAATCAGCTCATATTAAGAGCATATTAATGCTGCATTCTATCCCCTCAAGTAGAGAATTTGTACTGGGAATTCCATATCACAGGAAAAACAACTTCAGTGAAATGCCTCATATTTATTGGTAGGCTGAGGTTAATTTAAATTCTCCCTCCGAAAGATAAAGATTTCCAGGCTTCTCCTGTTTTGTTAATGGTTGAGGCTTGCTAAGTGGTCGTGCTGTAATTAATGCCCTGCACTGCAGCCCCCCAAGTCGTCCCTGATGGATTTAATGGACATCGTGCCTGCAGCCTCTGCCCCAGCTCCCGTGTCGGATCCTTGGGCAGGCCCGAGTGCAACGGCCGCAGTGGACCCATGGCAGTCTTATGGTAAACTGGATGCCCCGCCCTCTCTCCCCATAGCTCCTCCGCCCAGCTGGCTTAGGCCTGCCATTGACTGCTCAGTGATCACCTACTTGCCTCTCCTTCAACTTACTGCAGTCTTTCCATTGTCTGAATGTCCAGCAAACGCTGAATGGCACCCATGAGTCAACCGGGGGTATGTGCCTGCATTTCCACATTCCTGATTGGGCAGTTTTTTATATGGGGCGGAGCCAGATTCCCAGACTATTATTATACTGGCAACACATGTTCACCTTGAGGCCCCCACAGTCTGTGACCATCATGTTTAAGTAGAAAGTCTTTTACCTAGGGCTGTCGCGATCGTATGGTGCATGAGGAGTTATCAGCAGGGCTTTAGATGACAGGCGAAACATTTGTCCAGACGCCGGCTTTTCGGTACTACATGGACATTTACTTATGCCCAGAGTTTGGTAAGCAATTTAGTAGTGTGCCGTAAATATTAATGAGATGCGTATTGTGACGCATGATCGCGACAGCCCTACTTTTACCTTGCGTTTGCATTGTGATGTGTCTTTAGACGGTTGATCAAATTGGTTGTGTTAAATGACGTCCTGCCTCTTCCTCCTCTTGTCACTTGAACAGAGCTTACAGTCTGTTTTGCTTCTGTCGTCGTCCCTTATCTTAAAATATGACAAACTGCTGACATCTTCCGCATATACTCGCCAATTTACCAGTGCCAGTGTTCTGTGCATTTATCCTTCCCAAATGTTTCCAGTTGACTAATCTCTTGCTAGATCTCAAAATCTGAGTGGGCAGTACAAAAAATGCAGTGACTTTGAGTTTTAATGTAATGTTGCAATTAAGAGGTATCGGTTCTTGGCATCACAGTTTGTATGAATATGATTGTAATATCGGCCCGATACCCGATGTCGGTATCGACATCAATATCGATGCATCCCTAGTTTTATGGGTAAATGGCGGATTAAAGAATCCCCTAGCCCCTGTAATTGCCCCCAACCTTGGCTTGTCTCTGAACGGTACACTCACAGCTTCTGGCCTATCGGAGGAGCTCGTTGGGCGTGGTCAGCTCCCCCAAGGAAATGTTTACCTGGTGATGATGACTATAAACTCTTGGTCTTCCCTGTTCCCAGAAATGCTGGTGAACCAGTCCTGTAATGGGCTGAAAGACTGGAAAATTCCACCGCTGGGTGTTCCACGGGCGAGCTGCGACCATACGTTGTATGCGTGCGGATTCCTGTCCCCTCTGT
The DNA here is from genome assembly GCA_026777985.1 of Mormyrops attenuatus. NCBI lineage: Eukaryota > Metazoa > Chordata > Actinopteri > Osteoglossiformes > Mormyridae > Mormyrops > Mormyrops attenuatus. The sequence goes on along the minus strand of JAODKC010000082.1, from coordinate 140,458 downwards.
CAACATGCACGACAAACCGTTCCTTAAAATGCGTCACGGTATGCCGCGTTTCCCATAATGCCGCTGTGCGTCCTCACTGTGGGAAGGCCGCAGCCCGGGGCTTGAGATGCAGCGCATCCTCTGAGGGGAGGTGTCTGCCACCCCCCCACCAAGCGCCCTGTACAAACCGCCTCTGTTGCACGGGCTTCCGCTTGCTCACAGAGCTTCTTTGTTCTTTACCGTTTTTCCTTTGAGCACTTTTTCATTCTGAGCCCCCGCCCACCCGCGCTCAGCTCTCCCCCCTCATCCGCTTCCAGCCACTGCCTCCAAGCCAGCCATCCCTGTGGACCCCTGGGTTTCATCCTCGTCCCCTGCCTCGACCACTCCTCCGAGAAGCATCGACCCCTGGGTGGCGCCGGCTGCTCCCGCTGCTGCTGCCGCCACAACCTCAGATCCCTGGGCTCCTGTGCCTGCCAGCCGACCCAAGGCCCCCGCCTCAGGTAAAGGGAGGGCAGGCAAACAGAATTATATTTTATTGTCAGTTACAAACAGTTGCTTAGAGTGAAGTTCGGAAACTTGGACAGATATTATTGGGGTACTGCAGCTGGTACAAGAGCTGATATTAACCCCGGGGGGGGCATTAGGACCCAGCAGTGTGGGTCCCCGGGGGTTTTTTGCCTGCAGAGAGGTTTACCTTTCTGCCGTGTCCATGTCTGCCCTCAGAGTCACATGACCAACCCAACCACATACTGACAGTTTATAGTGACTTTATTGACGGCTGTAGTAGGTCATCTTGTGACATTATTCATACGGACGCACCCTGCAGGTACCTTCGACCCCTTCCACACGCTGAATGGTACATCCAAGGAGGACCTCTCTGAGTTCGACAGCTTGCGCTCCTCTTCCTCTATGACAGGTACACAAAGGACATCTCTCCTAGGATAGCTAAGCGATTTGGGTCCAGTACCTCACTCAATGGTATAACTGCAGCCCCGTCTGGGACTCGTCTTGGGAATTATCGCCACCCGCTTCCTTTAAAAAACCGCAACGTGTGAGAGAGTCAAAACGGCTCTGTGTTGCCGTTTTCCACCCATGAGAACATCTGCCCGGTTACTTTTACACTCTGATGGCTGAGGGAGCTGTTTGAGAAGAATTTGAAAATAAGTCATCCTGTTTTCAAAGCCTTTTCCCTGATAACATGAATGAATGACTGGCTGTTATTGACATGCAGCCTGACCTCAGATGGCTATAGATGGTTGTCCCTGTGCTATTGCTTCCTGTCTGCTCCTCACTTCCAGGTGAATCCCGAAGCCCCACCCATGCATCGCGGCCCATGGCTTCCGTCAGTCCCGATCTGTTTGATCCGCTGCCAGGAGCCACCGCTGCCTCCAGGAAGACCCCCGAATCCTTCCTGGGCCCCAACGCCGCCTTGGTGAACCTGGACTCACTGATCAGCAAGCCCCCACAGCTAGCATCAGCCTCCAACCCCTTCCTCGCTGCTGGTATGTCCCATGCTCCCAGATGAGTCCCAACTATTGCCTGGTTTTTCAAGATGGTGTTGTCGAGTCTATCGATCTGGATGGATTAGGATTTGTCCCACCTCCCTGCAGGGTCGGCTCCTCCCCCTCCGGTGCAAGTCAACCCCTTCCAGGTGAACCAACCCCAGCCACCCACCCTCAACCAGATGAGAGTCAATCCCATGATGGGCCCCGGGGCCCCGGCTTTTGGCGGCCTGCCCCAGATGACCTCCGACCCTCTGTCCCTGTCCTCCATGCCTCCTGGGGGTCCTATGGCCATGGTCCCCATGACGGGCATGGCCGCGATGGCGCCCGTGGGCCACGTCCTTCCCGTCGGGGCCGTGGGGGTCCAGCCCTCCGTGGCCGTGCCCCAGCCGATGCTCAGCACGGGGCTGCTGCCACCGGGGGGTGCCCAGGCCGGCACAACCACCAACCCCTTCCTGTTGTGAGGAGCCGCCTCCCCTGCCCCCGTCCACCTCAGAGACATAGACGATACAGTCCGTCGTGTGTTCAGGGAGGTGTGCTGTTTTAATACTGTTCGGAGTAGCAGTGGCATTCAGTTTTTACCTAGCAGAAGGTGCTTTTCACCCTCTGAGGTTAGGTACCCGGCTGAGACTGGCGTGCTTCACCCAAAATAACAACTCTGCTGTGTGTCCTAAGTGTGATACCCTGTCACCCTTAAAGTCTGCCGTAGCTCCTTGGCAAGACCGTATAGTATTTACAGGGGGTACCGAGCGTGCAAAATCTTTTGATCGCTTTTATCAAAAAGCCTGAAAGTTCTTAGTAATTTCTGCTCCACTTTTATTTTTAGCCTAATAAAGTTATGTATTTACTAATCTTTTTTTTTTTTTTACCGAAGTAACTTAAATGTTCTTCGTCAGTGCATATGCAGAGTGTGTATTCACGGTATGCATCGGTAGACACAAGCTAGACAAACCCAATCAGTTCACGTCGTTCCTCGGATGCACTGGGCAGGGGTTTTGCACATGTTATAGTTACTTTTGTAATGTTTTTCCCCCCCTGACTGTTGGTTCACCGTTAGTCCTTAGCTCAAGAAGCCAGCCAGGGGCGGGGGGCGGGGGCGACGAGGCGACAGCAGCGGTGGTCACCTAGGCGACACACATCCACCTCCCTGCTTTGGACACTGGGGTCTGGAGTCGCTGCATGCGGTCTTCATATACAGGATAATGAACTCTTACCGTCTAATTGAACCTTCTGGAAGCGTCATGCAGAACCTGCCGTTCGTTTTTTTTTTCTCTTTTTTTTAATAAACCCTGTGTGTATGTGTAGGATGTCCTCCATCCATACAATCTGGACATTTGTTAATGGGCTTCATGGTCGTTTAAATTCATTGAGTGTCCAGCTCGCTCTGCAAGGTTTTCCAAATGACTGTTTTAGAATAGACCTGACTGATCCTCGGGTTTAGAGTTAGGCCTTTCTATCTCTCTCTCTCTCTTTTTCTGTCTTTTTCTCTCTCTAGTTGTGCTATTACAAAAGAATGTTCCAGCAATCTGTTAATTGATAATTTTAAATGGTGTGTGTGTGTGTGTGTGTGGGGGGGTGTGTGTTTTTTGTCTTCAAATTCGGTGGCGGGGTGTGGACATAATTAATGGTATTGGGGGGGGGGGGGCCTGAGCCTGCCCCTCCATCAGCCGTCTGTAGCGATTGCTGAGCTTTCCCAGCATGCCCAGTGTGTCTTTCTCTGTGACCCTTTTCATGCAGCTGCGTGTGTAATTTTTAGCACACGCATATCAACCCCCCCCCCCCCCCATTAGAAATCGGTCCTGCCGAAAACAGATGTATTATTTTTTAAAAGTTTTTAACTCCATAGATAGTTTTCAGTAAGCATGTACAGAAACTGGGAGGGGGGTTATCTTCATCTTCATCAAATGTGAAGGAGGAGGGTCAACCCCGGTTAAGTGACTTTAACATTAATTCATGCTGAACGTTGAGGTATGTGGGTTTTTTTTTTTTTGTAATCCCCCCCCCCACATAGGGACTTGCCCAGTCAACAGCAGTTGGCTGTGATCAACCGGTTTTGTTTTTACAGGTCAATTATTTTAGTCTGGCAGGTTCGCGATAAAGGCGTTCTAGCAAGAAAATGGGGGATTCCTTCACCCACGGAACAAATGTTGTTTAAAAGAAAAAAAACCCACTGTGCATTATCTTTTCATTCGTTTAGGCAGTTAAACGTGGTGATGATCAACAGGAAAAACCAGACCTGGGAAATTTGACTGTGGAGCGTTTGGTCATGCGAAGGATTCGCTTGGTTTGCCCTGCTGTGATGCTTCACATAAAGTAATGAGAAACAGCTACTTACAAGCACAATAAAACTGCAGCGTATCACTATGAAAAGACACTTACCAAAGTCACATCTCTGGCATTTTATTCCAAAGCAGGATGTAATTGTTTCACTTTTCTTACTGATATGTAGATACTTGTTTACTTACTTCTTGTAGACGCTGTGGTTTATTTTTGTCTCTTTGATCACTGCAGATTTTACCTTTTTCTACTTAATTTGCCGTTAGTACCCTCTGCTGGAACTGTTACGGTAGTGCAGTTTTGTACAGCCCTGTAGCAAATTTGTGGGTGTGTTCAGATCTTAGCTAGCTAGCTTACCTACCAAGACACATACTCAGGCTAAAAGGGGGGTGGGGGGAGAGAGACAGCTTTAAGCTATGTTTATATACTTTAATCCGATAGATGTCGACGTGCTGAACAGGTTCTAACTTTATATTACAAATGCTTATCCCCGCAGATGAGTATAATATGAATATGCAAAATTGGAAGTAAAAAAAAAAAAAAGTTAATGACATTTATCACAAGTTGCAAATGTTTTGCAATGTCTATGAACTACATACAATATCTAGGTCAATTTGTCATACTGTGTTTGACTGCATCTCATTCAGTTTGTGTTTTCTCATTGGTTTCTGTTATTATGTATTCATGCATTTATTGTTCAGGACTAACATTGTGAGCATATACAAGTCTATTTTTCCATGTAATTGTCTGTATATTTACCAAACTGTTTCATATTACTGGGAGCAGGCTGCTTGTTATGGATATGTGCTCAACTTGTTTGGCATTATAACTGTATAATTTATCATTTGTACTATTGTAACATATTGTTCTGTACCTTATTTCTCAATGTTTTTTTTTTGTAGAGAAGTCACATGAGTAATGTGATGTTTTAACATCACCTAAATAGCAGCGACTTGCTAAAATACCTCTAGCTGCGAAGGAAAAATAAACTATCAGTCCGGCTTTTGCTTAGAGTCTCTGTGAATGCTGTCAGCGGTTTGACAGCCACTGGCGTTTGGTGCCAGTGAGGAGCCCCCCCCTGCCCCCCTTTCAAATTATCAATCTGTAGCGTGAATCTAAGGTCATGCCAGAAAGTCTGGAGAGAACTCTGACTGACTGTAATACTGACATCCATTGGGCAGTGATGAGTGAAATCTGGGACCAATAGCTTACAGTACTTTATTATAAATATACAAATTACTATACAACTTGATCCTCTTCCCACAGCAAACCCTGCTCCCCTCATAAGTTGGACCATGAGTAGGCTGGCCCTGTAGCACGGTGGTGTGGGCCCACATCATACATCACTTGGGGGGCCGACATCATAGCCTAGCTTCTTCATGTCCTTGGTGACGATGTTGAAAGAGAGGCTGACAGAGCCCTGGGAGTGTACCCTAGTGACTGGTACAGGGACGGAAAACCAATTGAACAAGTGAAAGCAAATCAGGGCTGACCTGAAACCTCGAAACCAACCAGAAACCAGTGGCTGTGTCCTACTGTAAACAGTGGCTATAACGCCAATCTTGCAGTGAGCTGGGAGGGTGTGAATTTTATAAACGGTAATAAGCAAACCCCTGAGAGAGGCAGATTTGAATAAAATGATTCATATGAAATGAGTGTTAAAGCTATATATTCACACACTACATTGAATAAGTGACAAGTATCTCTATTCAACAGATTGTCGCAGTAAATGACCTCATTCACGTCATACTGAAACAGTCCCTGTTAAAATTTTCATCGCAAAGTGTGATCATACGCTGTGAGAGTAGATCCTTTGGAGTGGAGATGAATTATGACACCGGTGGTGATGTGAGGAATGTACATTCAGAGCCCCTGATTGGCAGGCCAGTGAAAATCAATAAACCAATAAGAAGTGGGTTAGACTACATATAATTATGCATACTGAATTCTGTCTCATGCCCAACTACATGGGGTATCAACAGAGTATGTGAACAGTACATAAGAAGATGCATACCTTCTCTTCCTTCACCCTGGGCTATAACCTTGGGATCTGTGAACTCTGGACGCCGTCCCATTAGCCAGCTAAAGAGGGGGGAAAGTAGTGTTTTGTGATGTGCAGCTTAAAGCTAGAGTGGGAAAGGTCTTGGAACATCGATGCCGTTAACAAAAAGGCAGATTTACATCTGTTCAGCCGGCTGTAGCCCTTGGCTTAAAAAACGAAGTAATTCCATACTAAAGCAAAACTACTCCTCAGCATGCAGTTTTTAGTATTTCAAAAAAAGCTGTGTATATCAGGGGTGGGCAATCTTATCCCGAAAGGGCCGGTGTGTATGCAGGTTTTTGCTGCAAACTCCCTACTTAGATTACAAATTTGAGGACTGATTGGCTGAAGAGTCCTCACACCTGTTTGAACAGCTGACCTACAGGTTATCCCAAAACCTGCACACACACCAGCGTTTTGGGGATAAGCTTGGCCACAGCAAAATTCATTTTCAAACTACAGCTCAAACAGGATTTATACAGGTTAGTTACCTTGTCAATTTCTGTAGCTTGGAAGAAGATTCTGGAACAAACATGGGAATTGTTTTCACGTGTCTATTGAAAATAGTGATTTAAAAATTACCAAACTGCCGACAGAATCGCATTTACCGAAGCAAACATTTCGGTCGTTGGGGATTTTTCTTGTTATTGGCCAGTGTCTTTGAGCTATGGGGTAGTGTGAGGGGAGCTACAAGTGTCTGAGGAGGTGTACCTACTTGCCAGGAGTAACAGGGATGTGAACAGCCCCGTACCCTCGAACCACGTCGTTCCCAAAGGTGTCGGGGCCGTACACGCTAACCACGATCTGGGGCCCTGCAGGAACAGCATCACAACACTCACAATCATGTCACTGCACCGTCTGCCTAATATTACCCTTATAACAAGCACTATAATATACTTAATGGAATATTTGAGCAGGGTTGATTCAGTACTTGCTGGTTTAAGTTCACAGGTGAACAGTAAACTTTTGTTGATATGTTTCAGTAACAATATATGAAATATATGTCATTCATAGATATTTCAAGAACACTTTTCTTGTCGGCATTTATCCATCATGCGGTGGTTTTTCCTCCCAAGGTGGGGTCTGGAGCCTATCCCAGGCAATACAAGGCACAAGGGGGGGGGGGGGGGGCACACCCTGGATGTGGTGTCAGTTCCAGTCAACATGTTCTTAAATGTTTTGTGAACAGCATGCAAGGAAGTGGAGGTCTCACAGCCAAATGGGTTGGTGCTCTTGAAGGTGATCTCCACGGGGAAGTTCCACACCAGACCATGATGTGTGTCCCGGCCCCGGGAGGAGATCTGGGATATGCCTTCCTCCAACCCCTTCAAGTAAAAAAGATAGGATATTAAAATTAACCAGGAAAACTAAGCCCAAATTCACTACCCGACATAAATAGGGTTAAAATACAGTGCACAACAAACCTACGTCGGATGACCGATGAGGACGGAAAGGTGTATGTGCAAACAGGAACACCTCATGCACTGTACATTACAGGGCTAAAGTAAATAGTAACGGAAAAGCAGGAGTGCTGTCTTGCTAATGAACGGTGTTGGGGCATGTTAAGACCCCTTATAGTGCACGGCAGGGAAATTCCCATTTCCGATGGCACTTTTAAAAAAAAAAAAACCAGGAGGGAGGCTTCAGGGAAGAGGCGCTCCTGGCATCAACGAGCACAAAAAGACATAAGAATAGCAGACGGTCTGGCGTTGCAGTCAATCACTCACCGACGTGGGTGCCCAATCGTGTCCGTACACGAAACAGTACTTGCAGTAAAGCTCGTCATATTCTGGAAACTAAAATGTTGGAAAACATTTATAAAGGATATTTACTCATTAAAATAGTTTGCACGAGGATTGATCTGCTAAGCAAAATGACCAGGATTACGCAGAAGTGAAGCGAACAAAACTAGTTGACTCTGATGCGAAACGAATTTGTCGGTTCGGACTTCAATCTGTACAACGGGTCGAAGTAATCGAAAAAAAAGTTAATACGAATGTCGATGGAAATCTTATAGTTAACTAGGTAGAGTTGGCTACTTACATTTGCGCCTTCTATTTGCCCGTTTATCATCAGAAGAAACACAGATGGGTTACTGGTGGCCATTTTGGCGTTGCAGCATTTAAAAGTGTTACAGCTACAATAATCAACCTACGGATACGATATAAACAAAAGCTGAAATTGTACTTGATAACGTTAACTACGCAACGATACCGTTGCTAACAACTATCGGACACAATTTATGGGTCTCCATTCGGGTCATAAAGTACAGTGCGAAAAGCGTTTTGAAATTACAACTCCACCAGATGGCAGCAACCAACAATGCGAATGAAGGGCATCACCAATTGCGCATAAATTGTTTTATAACGATAGACTCGATAGACTTCTCCTACACTACATCAAGGAACCACTTACATATATTGTGCAAGGTCTGAGATTTACAATTTTATTGAACTACGTACTACTTAAAGAAGTGCTTAGCTGGTCAACTAACATTTCTGCAGGTACGTTAAAGCACAAATACCCATGCATTGGCATTGCTTGTGTTTTTTATTCCATTATATTATATTGAATTATTTTATTCTCACCATATGCAGTACTCAGCAAGATGTGTATGGTGCTGTCAGAGAGGTACATTCTTAGCCACTTCTACATTGGATGATTTGCTGGGGGGAGGGGGATATCTTTGACAGAATGAACCCCCCCCCCCCAAGCTTCTGCTGACCTTTCTCAATCCCTTCACTGCTCCCCACCTGTTAGCCACTCTCTTCCTCACCCAGGACACCCCATGAAAGTGGCTTTGAAGTGGAAACAGTAAGAATAAAGCCAAGCTGTCAGAAAGTTTACAAAATGCATCTTGGGCAGTCCCCGCCTCCTCTCAGCACATCCTTAGCGTTATCATTCAGCTGACGTCCTGATTCATGCCTACAGTACATGCACCACCATAGAGCTCACTGTCAGTCCTTTTTGTTTCTCATCCACGCGTCTCTGAATCACATCAGCACTCTTTCTCCCTCCCCTCTGTCAATTTCAGTGGTATTTCACTGGGTCACAGGTACAAATGTTCTTCACTCAGGTGCACATGTTGTCTCCAGGTCTCCAGTCTGAAATCCAACAGCTGTATGTCCCCTTTTTCACTCGTATGGAAATTTCTGGAACCTTCCGCTGATTAGAATGCATCAATTTTTTAGTGCTGGATTTCTGTAGAGGTGGACCCACATGGTAAACTATTATTGGACTTTGTGCCAGTTCTGTGTCACATTAAACTTGTCGTTGAATGTAAATATTATCTTCCCGAGTAGCACAAACAGTAAAATTGATAAACACGAGCAGAAATAAAGGTAAACATCAGTATAAACTAAGATACACACATATAATCCAGAAAAACAGGCACAGAATCATTAGGGGTAATCCTGCTATTTTTATTATTTTTTTATGATTGTAGATTTTGCCACCGATGAGCTGGTGTGATATTAAATATGAGCCAAGTCTGTTGCCTCCTCAGGTTAAACATCTGTTTACTGTGTCAGTGATTATAGTGCTCTGCATAACTAACACTTGCCTGGCCGACGGTTAATATTTACTGGGTTTTCTAAACCACAGAGCTGGAGTAGCATGCAGTTCACTTTTTTTGTGACCAGCTGTGGCGTGCACCCACACCCTCTACCTTCCCCTTCGCATTCCTTATGTGCTGGCGTTTCACACAGAAACATCATGGATGGCCACCAGCTGTTCACACCACAACAAATGGGGATGAGGTGCTACTGCGTAGCAGCCGTGCCTGTGGCTGCTTGTCTTTTTTGGTGCAAGGTGTCGCCTGGATCTTGCATCCCGAAGTGAGTGAGCCTGGACGACAGGAGTCCAGGATCTTATCAGCCGCCGGCTGCCCAGCTCTGACCGCATAGAGCTGCACTCTTACACTTTATCACTGGGCAGCTGAACTAAAAAAGCTACGAGAATTATGGGAACATGGCAATTACAGTTCATTTATTTAGCTTTTAAAGGAGGGTGAGTCCGTAGAGGACCAGTCCCTGGAGCAACTGGGGGTTAAGAGCCTAGCTCAAGAGTGCAGTAGTGACATCACTCTGCCGACTCTTTGAACTGGCGACCTTCCGATCACAGGGATGGCATCTGAACCTGCTGAGAAACACACCACCCCTCAGCCCGCCTGACTTCATCTTAAAGCTACTATCCAGTGCTAGTTTTACCTGAAAATTGTCAAGACAACAATGAAAGACTGCAATAAATGTGAAAACAACAGTTAAAAATCGCATTAAATTTAGTTTTCTTCATCACAGGGTGACGATCTGCATCTCCAAAGGGAATTTTGTTTAAAAAGACAACAAAGAAAGTGTTTCCACGTTCCCAACGATTTTGCCCATCGATGTCTGTTTTTCTTTTGCTTGATAGTTGACCTCAACTTATTCCTGACTGCCCTCCACTGATGGATTTGCCCTCTTAAAACAGAAGTCTGACATTATACAATTTATTTTAAAACACAGGATACCATTTCTGGTTACTAATTCATCTTGTATGAGGGTACAGGATACAAAATAATCAGTATGAAAGTGTCATGATCATACTGACTGTGACATACATGAAAACCAATCACAGAAAAGGAAGCATTATTCAGTGCAGATTCATGCCTCAGTGATCCAAATAAACAACCGAACCCAACCTTATTGAATTTGGGCAGAATTAATGAAACGCAAATGTCATAAGCGTGCAGATATGATTGGGCTGGTCTGGAAAGGCAGTTCTTGGTGGGCCTCCAAATGAGAAGCAGGAGCCCAATTAAGTGCTTTTGCAGTCAGGCCAGGTCACGATTCCATTACAGTACCACAGCAAGGAAAATAGAGGGATCTCATGGAAATGAATCTCTGTTCCGACGGTTTTCTCTGCTTAGCTGAATAGGTAGTCATTTATTAGGATACACAATCCTGGCTGTTTGTCGGCATCACAGTGCTATTAAACTACATCCCCGTCACACACGAGCATAAAGAAAACAGTAAATGAGGCTGCAGTGGTACGTTCAGATACTTCAGCTTCCCTGAAAATGGGAAGTCTGCTTTCTACACGCCAGCTATCACAGGAAGCTCTATGCTAATAAATGTTTCCATCTGGGACTCTAGGGAGTCAATTAGGTTTGTCTGCTTCTGTTACTGTAAAGCTTTCAATGGTGGAAACCAAATGCAGCCACTACTGAGGGATGGCACTGGGTGTCCAACTCTTTGAATGACTGGAACAGAAGAGCTTGGCTTCTGGCAAAGCCAGGATGGGGCAGGCTGCTGGGTTCGTCCATCATCTCCAGTGTAATGCCCTCAATGCGAGGCACCTCCATGTGCACTGGACCAGGGTATGGCTGTTAACCCAGAGAAAGTGAGGTAATCAAGCTATCTGGCTGTTGAGACTATGAATGGGTAGTGGAATTTGAGAAAAGAAACCCAGTCCTTTGGGTGTCCAACATGTGTCTTGAGTTAAGCGTTGGCTGTTGGGTCCTCCTGCCTTGTATGACTCATTAGATTGAGATGGATTTAAGATTGATTAAGTTATGGTTATAATGCAGGAAATATGATTTTTTCTGTTCCCATCAGTGCCAATTGGGATCGATCTTTTCAGGGGGTGCCAACTTAGCAGCTTAGACACTCTACGTGCTCCTTGTGGGGTCAGAGGGCTCTGGCACTGGATCCCATCAAGGGTCTGTTTTGAGCCAACCAACCGATTTCTGAGGATTCACATGGTAAAGAAGCATTACTGTAAGAGTCATCATATGAAATCCCTGAACATGCTGTAGGGCTGAGAGAGGAGGTGGATGAGTTCTTCTCATCCATTTTTTGTATCTGTGGATGGTCATTTGTTCACAGTCCTCCATCCAGGTAATCAAAAAAAAAGATTTCCGAGATCAAATGCATCAGGAGAGGAAAAAAACCTAGTTAGGATGCTAGCTTAGCATCCATAGACTTCAGTTTGTGAAGATTTTCTATGCTGGTTGGGTGTCAGCATGTCAGCACTCCACCGGCAAATTTCATGAGCCGAAAAGCCACAGATACCCTGAAGGTATAAACAAAAGGTAAGACAGGGCCCGCTGAAGACGTAAGCAGGTTATACAACAAGCAGAAGCTCATTCCAGAGTTTATATTTTGTCTTCTGTGCAGCATTCACACCTCAGCTTGAAGACCACAAGCATGGGCAGCGATTGCGATGGGATCCCAACATTGCCCAACATTGACCACTTATGTAAGGTGATCTCCCATGGGTTTTCTCATGGGTACTGTCTAAAGATATGTTTCACGTTGATCTGGGGAAAATGTATTGATGCATTAGAAGCCAGTGCTCCTATAAATCAGGGGTCTCCATCTTTGGTTCAGGAGAGCTATTGTCCAGTAGACTTTCTATCCTACTTGGCTTCTGATGAGCCACACTCGTTCTCAGGTAAATACCAGGAACAGGTGTGGCTCACCAGAAGCCAGGTAGAATACAAAACCTACTCGATAGTAGCTCTCCAGGACTGGAGTTGAATACTCCTGTTGTAAATTAACATACCGGAGCAACTGAACCCTTTATAGAACTACTGGTTTCCCTAAGTGACTCAAAACAGCAGTTTCCTCCATCTGTGAGTGCTGAGGGATGTGAGCGGTTTGATGAGTAGCTGGCAAATTAGATCACCCTCAGACCAGTCTTGGCCGTCCACTGGTCAGATTGTTAGATTGGTCACAGGAGGAAAGCTGGCTTGGGTCAGGATGGAGGCGAGGCATCTGGTGACCAGTCTAATATAATCAGTGCTCGCTAAAGGGTGGTGGATATTCAGAAATCTGAAGTGGAGCCCAGGGAAGTCGTGATGTCTGTGTTGGAGATTTTATCACAGATGCTCTTGAGTGCCCACAACTGGGATGCCGAAGTCAGTCGAATCTGTTGTCAGGTGCAGAACTGCATCATGTTAGCGACAGAGCTACCCTGAGTTTAGGATGGACATAGGGGATGCTGACGTCGTCATTGGCAGGAAATGTTGACAAGGGGTGGGTGTACATGTTGGATCAAACCACATCATGGGTGATGAGTCTAGTTTACCCCACGTGAGAGGTCTTGATAAAATGCATCCACAAGCACAAGAGGTCGGGCTGCATCTTTCGCTCGCACTTCCTGCCTCATTTGTTCTGTTTTGTGATGATTCACTGCATGAAGCTTTCGCTGCCTTGGCGACATGACAGCGGCGTGTTTTTGTCTCAAGCACACACGTCTTTACACCACCGCAGGCACTGGAGCACGAGATCAGCTGCCTGCCCCATGCCGTGATGGGAAACTCGAGCCAAGTCATGGGGTGACGTTTGTTAGCCCCGGATGCACATGGCAGCTCTGGAGAAAGGCACAGACTGCGTCCACTACGGGCCACGTGACTTTGAATGCCAATGGCGTCGTCCCAAAGGCACCCCCGTACTGACGGCTGGTCGTTCGGACCAAATCTGGCCTGGGCACAGGGAAGAGGAACAGTGCTGATTCCCATTAGCTCTGTTTCCCATGGTGGTCCTTCTTGTTTTTCCTTCTTCCCAAGGGGATTATGGGAACAGCGCAGATTCTTTTCAATTTTTTAATGTTGGGGGTTATTTTTGGCCCACTTTATTTATACACCTCGTTAAGCTGGCACTTTAACTGTACTGTTTAAATTCCACTGCTGAATTGTAACCCTCCTGTGCTTTGAACCCACGACCCATTCTGCTCTTTTCACAAGTGTACCCTTAACTACCGCGGCACACCCACCGGCATCTTGTTCAATTTGCTATCCCGCCGGCAGTTTCGAGAGCTATTTTTTATTTTTATTTTTGCACAGTGTCCCATTTATTCATGTCTGTCAGCATAAGGCTAAGATTTCACAGTGCTCAGAGCTCCTAAATCCCCAGCCAGATTTAGGTAAAATCGCACAAGATCTATGCATTTTAAGGCTGCAGTTCTTCCCTGCCTACCAGCACCTTTGGCTGATAGCTTTGTGATTTGTTTGTTGTCAGAGTGAAATTTCCCCAGATATTGCAGCTAGCCTGAGATAGTCTGAGGGTCTCGCTTGCAGATTGCGTCCGTGCTAAAGTCGGAACGTTGTTCTCTTGCGTAAATCTCAGTAGGATGTATTTCTGTGAGTTTGAGTATTTTTTTTTTTATTTCCTTGGAGGCGGCCAGTTTCCGCATGTGTGCTGGAGAGAGGCATCGACAGAGGAGGAATTTAAACGCTTACGGAATCCGTTACATACATCTTAAGCGCTTCACGTTTTGCATGAGTAGTTTAGCATGTGGTTCCCAGTAACCATGTCAACATGTAGACAAACAAGCCCAAAGAAACTTCCTGATGTTTTAGAGATGGGGGGGAATGACAATGTCTGTGTTGCAATCATTTTGAATTACTTGCAATTTCTGAGTAAGAGGCGTCTTTTAGAGAATCGATGTCCTGCCCCCAGAATCACAGTACATCAAAAACCTGTCGTCAAGGTGTGAATAATAGTCCTTTTGAAAAAACAGACAGAATGTAGGGAAGTTATATAACATGTTTATTGCGGGCCAATAGTTGGAGGTCAGATCTGTAACAATGGTTTTTGGCAGATATGGAAGGGTTTGTGTGTTCCTGCGGTGCAGTACACGTGTTGTAATGCGGTCAAAATTGTCAGCTGTTACCACAGAAATTAACTGCAGTCAGCCATCGGCTGTTTAAAAAAAGCAACACATCTCGCAATGATCCGGTGAGCTTGAATGTTGTAAAATGACGATTCACGGTGACTAATTTGTTTAACTTCAGGGTGTCACAACCACGTCTTTTGGTTAAGCCGGTCCAATGGTTGGTCATTTTGCAGGAAAAAAACGGTCTTTTTATAAAAAAAATTGTTATCAACAAAAACAACACAGTATGAGACGTGACATGAGAGGCGACGGGGAGGCAGACAAACACGGAACAGAGAAAATGGAGAGAAAAAAACCTCACCCCTGGCGGGATGGTGAAGTGAAGCGTGTGACAGAGGAATTGGAGGATTGGGTTCTTTTTTGAGGATAGAGGAGAGGAGAAAAAAAAGCATAATTCAGCTGTTTCGAGATCAGGAGAACAGGGGTCAGGATGGGGTGATGTACAGCTGGGTGTGGGTTCAGTCATCAGGGTCTGCTGGGTTTACAGGGGCCAAGAAAAAACAGACCCCAGTGTTACAAAATAGATAGCGATAAGGTATGGGAAAAGTGAATGAACGACCTGACATTGCCTCACCCACACCCTGCCCCACCCCAACACTAAGACACGGGGGTAATAATTCAGCATTAGACAGGCAAGTTCCTGGGCATCATCCACTGGGATTGTGATGGGGTATCTGGTGGCTTGTTTGAAATGCAGTGCTGTTGCGGAGCGGGGGGTGCAGGGTTGGGGGGGGGGGGGGGTTTCGGAGCTGTCGCAGGAGCATTATTGCAGCACTTTTCGCTGTGTTTTCACTGTGGCTTTTTAACCCAGCGCAACGGTGGATGGTTTCAAACAGAATGGCGTGGTTGCATAGCAACTAAGTTATCTAAGGTACCTGCTGCCGCTTCCTCTAGCTCCCGCTACCTCCGTTATACCCCAAATCACTGAATGCCGTTACATGTACTTACCTCTTGGAAAAATAATTTTGACCTATGGCTCAGTTTTTGTATATTTTTTTAGCTTTACTCTCCTCGAGTGTAGCGACGCTCACTTAAGGGCGGGTGGTGACACGCGCCTGCCAGTCTGTGCGGAATGTTACCCGGGCGCCGAGCGCCAGGTCTGAGTGGTAAAACTCGCTACTGTTCAGCTCTATTCACCGCTAACGCTCTACTTACTAAGTCCTCATGGCACCATTTGTTTACCCTGCTTTGCCCATCCTCCCTTGGGGAGGGGGGATTAGCGATTGCTTTTCTGCCCCCCAACCCTCAGTTTTCCTTTTTTGTGCGAACCGGGGCTTGGGACGAGTGTGTTAAAAAAGGCTATGAGATTAACCCCTCCCCCCCATCCCACACACATGCTGGTGTCCCTTGGGGTGGTGTGCCTCCTGGCGGGAGGGGGAGGTGATTATTGCCTGGGCCCCTGAGCCCAAAACAGATGTCCGGCTGCCAAACTGCAAACAGGGGTAACACTGCTGTTAAGAAGAGGGATGGAGGAGTTTAAATAATTAAACGTATAAGGAGAGGCGCTGACAGGAGTGTGTGTGTGTGTGTGTGTGACTTGCTGCACTAAATGCTCAGCTGTTCGAATGGTAACATTTTCAGTCACTTTGGATGAATCCTACCCTGGAAAGTTGCCCTTAGAACTTCTGGGCCTGGCTCTGAGTGACCCGGAGCTTATTTGTGTTTGCTGTAAGCCGCAGTGGATCAGCCACACGCACACTGGCCCTTCTGGGCTAATTATCAGCTGTAGGGTATGACTGTCGGGGGGGCAGGCCTCGATCCCGGAAGCTTTGTGGGTGTATGTCCGTATTGGGTTCTTAGTTAATTTCATTTTTCTTTGAGCGGCGGCTTCTGTCTGCCCGCCATGCTGCATCCCTAGTACCCCCCCACCCCCCCCGGCTGCGCGGACAGGCACTGCGTGCTCGGCGGAGGATGAGAGGGTCAGATGGCGGTGGTGAGGCCAAGCTGTCACGCAGAGGAGAGTAGCAGGGGCTCGGCGGCGCAGCCGGCCGCGATGCGCTTTTACGGAAAGGGGGAAATAAAGTCACAGCGTGAGTCGGCTTCACACATTCTTAAATC
>JAODKC010000082.1:85710-113372 GCA_026777985.1 Mormyrops attenuatus | reverse complement strand
CACACATGGCAGTCTCTTTCCATCCATCCATCCATCCATATTGCAGGGCAGGGTGTTGCGGGGGCCGTCCCCAGGCCAGCGGGCGGGAGGTCCCGGGCTGTGGTTTCTCTGTTTGTCCCAACCCGGTTCATGCTGCCTGGAATTGGACCCCCCCCCCCCGGAATCAGTGGAAGACGCAGCGCATGCTGTCGCCCCCTCCCTGTCTGCACTGGTTTGACATGTGGCACCTTGCCGTCTGACCTACTTTCTGTCAGGGAGGAGGTGTATGTGTGTTTATGTCAGTCCCACCTGCTCCCCCACACTCAGAACCTCCTTCCTGCCCCCCCTCCATTGTTGCCGTGGGGACGGGAGGAGCGCTCCGGGTCCCCATCCAGCAGGATGTGCTGCCTGCCAGCAGCCCACTGAGCGATTTTCACCAGGTTCTAACAGGTTTAGATGGTGTATCTCCAAGGTACAATAATCATATATATCACTAAAGGATTACATCCATCCATCCATCTTCTGAAACCGCGTATCCTTCAGGGTCGTGGGGGGTCCGATCCCGGAGGCTACGGGTACAAGGCGGGGAACAACCCAGGATAGGATGCCATCACAGGGCACAGTCACACACCAGTCAGTCACACACCAGTCACTCATACACCATTCACTCACACACTGGTCACTCACACACCGGTCACTCACTCACCATTCACTCACACCTTTTGGCAATTTGGTAACTCCAATTAGCCTCAGCATGTTTTTGGACTGTGGGAGGAAACCGGAGTACATGTCCGATGGTGACGATGTGTGTAGTATGGAGGTATGAAAGGAAAGTTTTATGTGAGTCACTCTGCTGGCTCTTGTGGCCATCAGGAAGCTCAAGAGGAGTAACTCTAGGTGATACCTTCACACACTCTCTGCCAAGCAGCGGCACCGATGGGTCATGTGACTCCGGAGTAAGGTATTATTTTCAGATTTTTACAATTCAGGACTTTTAAAGTAATTTTAAGGCAGAACCCAAGTGATTACCTCTTTTTCCTATTTTAAAACACTTATATAATCTGGCCACCCACCCTGCTGGTACATATCGATTGTCCGGTTTGTGTTTATCGACAGGCCCATTGGCTCTTTGCATCCTCAGAGTAACGATGCCTGACAGGAGCTCGTTAAGCACCTCGTGACCCATACAGCATCTCCCTCACGCCGAGGCCTTGCTGTTCTCGATATACTATTTCTGGAAGATGCAGCCCGTGACTTCGCATCTCTTGCTGGATGTATAAAGCCGACATGGGCATGATCCAGGGCTCACCCTTACCCTCCATTGATGGATCATTCAGGATGGTGCCAGTCCCTGCCCCCAGCCGCCAGGCCTGATCATTTGACAATGTGGTGCATCCCACTATCTGGTACCCCCAGGCTCACGGAGGGATAATGGGTTCTGATCCCCGATGAGGGAAGACACTGTATCCGCACTGTGAGTGAAGTAGGATAAATGATAGGGGGAGTGGAATTCCCAGGACTGCAGGAAGTCAGGTGACTTCACCTGACCTATCGTGATCATGCAGAGCTGGGTTCTGTTTCCTCCGTGGGCTCAGGACGCAGACGCCATCAATACCCTCACCTCTTTCGGATGATACCAACTATTCTGACCTGATGCCAAAATGGCTGACTTTGTCGTCGTTCCTGTCCACAGCTGGCCCTGTCTTCACACCCGTGCACAAAATAAAGGCCTTATTCTGTCCTCCCGCCCCCAAGGTTTGTGGTTCTGTTCGCCCTCATGCCCACAACAGGCCTCATGTACACATTTAGCTCAGAAACGGAAATAAAAACTGCAAGACAAAAGCAGATCCGCTGCGTCACAGGGTTTCTGTTCTGACAGGTACTGAACCCAGAGAGAAGTGTCTTGTTTGTAAACCTCTGTGCAACACAAACTGTCCAGAAAACACATACGTCTATTTCCGGGACAGAAAGCAGACTGTGCTGGTAACACACCCATCTCATTCCCAGTTAGGAACACGGGACGGCTGCCCAGCAGCCCACGAGGCTTGCTGTAAAGCCACTCGCCGTCAGACCCGTGCCCAGAGGCTGCAACGGCTCTGCGCGAGGCAGCTGCCATTCTGCCTGGAAGTTTCCAGATCCCGAGAACTGGCCGTATAGCAATGACGCTGCACCTCCCCATTCCAACAGCTGCTCGCTCATTGGAAATCAGCAAAAATGCAAAGAGTGAGAGAGGGTGAAATATGTAAAATATTTCAGATCCGCCCAAGGAGCATGGATCTCTTTGTTCTCTTATTAAAAATTCTACATGTGGATACTGAAGTGAAGTGACTCTTTAGTGTCCCTTGGGTCCCATGGCCCACCCCGCCCCACCGTCGCCCCCTCCCAACCTGGTCCTGGGCCTTCTTCTTCTTCTTCTTCTTGCCCCAGCAGCCTGAACTCTCGCCATCCTTGCCCCCGCCCCCGCCGCCTCCGCCATCTCCGCACAGCAGGCCATCCAGCTCCTCGGTGCCCATCTGCTGGCCTTGTGAGGTCTCGGCAGCCAGGCGGTACGACAGGTTCCTCAGGATGCACACGCAGTTCTCGATGGTCTGCGGCGAGAGCACCAACCGAGGGCTGTTTAATTAATGACCTGTAATTATGTTAATCTGCTTTGACATAGGGTATAATACAGTGTCCATGCAAGCTTTGGTGTAATCTGTACAGCGTAATCTGCTCAGTGTAATTTGTACAGTGTAATCTGAATGGTGTAATCTAGTGTTTCTCCAACCAGTCCTCGGGGACCTCCAGATAGTCAGCATTTTTTATCCCTCCTATCTCCCAGGGAATTAGGAGAGAGCAAAAATGTGGACTGTCTGGGGGTGCCCGAGAAATGGTTGGAGAAGCGCTGGTGTAATCTGTATGTTTTAATCTGCATGTAAATTGTATGGTATAATCTGTACGGTGTAATCTGCATGGTGTAATCTGTAATCTTCATGAAGGATTTTGGCTACACCCACTTCAAATATTAAGCTTGAATGAGAAATCGATGATTGTTTGCGCATTGAATTCTACATTAAATGTGTTATTGATTTTCAGGTTGCTGATGTAAAATTAAAACCATGAACAACAGAGAGCTGCAGACACTTAATGAATGTGAAGGTTTTATGAAGGGTAGGTGGTATTATTGCCAGAGAGTGTATACATAAGGGGACAGGTGGTCTTATATAAGGTGTAATTTAGAAAATATAAACTTCAGATTATCCACTTTATTAACCCCTTGATTCATAACACTTAGTTGCAGTAGATTCTGCATGTAGCTGGAAATAAGTGGACAGCATTCCCTCATCTGTAAGTGACACTCTGTACTCGTCACAAGGTGCTCACGCCCATATGAACATAAATAATGTTCTTTTAAATATATACGAGAATTTTGATTGGAGTAGGATGAGCAGCACTTCAGAGATGGCATGACGTGTGCTAAGGCTAACCAGGCTGCGGTGGAATGTAGGACGCCGTCTCGGCTTCATCTCCATCCCACCATCCACCTGCTTCTTACAGAAAGTTCCTGTGCCACGCCCTTGAAACATGTCTCCCGCAAAGGAGCTGGAGATCCCCCATCTGTGGCCCCTGCGGAGCGAGTGGGATGTGGCCCCAGCACTGCCAGTGTAGCGGGCCTATGGGAGTGGGGGCCTTGTGAAATTAGTGCCCCCGGGACACTTTCTGTCTGCCCGGCTCTCAAGGCTTGAGTGTAGGGGTGATTATTGGATTTTTTTTAAGGTGGGGGGCAAAAGAGGGGCCATAATTTATACAGAGCGGCCAACTTTATCATTAGCCAATAATATATTTTGAATCAGTGAGTGAAACGAGAAGGGGCCAATCAGCTTTCAGCAGGGGCTAATGGACACTCCTGCATATGCCTTTGCTGTGTAAAAGACTGTTAGCCGCTACAAACAGAAGCATCACCTAAGCAACCATGTTTCCATACGTTCTCAGGGTGCAGCCATGGCAACCAGGATGGCCACATGTACAAACCCCCCCCCCCCGCGGACACACCTTGCTGTCGATCTCGCTGCTGCCCAGCGCAGTCTGGATGACGTAGAGCAGCGCGTCGGTGAGTCCCTCGCACTCCCTCATGCGCCGCCGGGCCTCCTCCCCTGCCGAGCTCACGTTCCTGCGACACGGGTCAGGAGGTAAGAGCGTGTCCTCCATCCGCGGGTCCTAACCCCGTCACTCTCCACACAGATAACACAAGGGTCTCGCTCTCCGCTTGAGCGACAGAAGACCCTCCTGTACGTCTCGACTCCACCTTCTTT
Organism: Mormyrops attenuatus; assembly: GCA_026777985.1. Taxonomy (NCBI): domain Eukaryota; kingdom Metazoa; phylum Chordata; class Actinopteri; order Osteoglossiformes; family Mormyridae; genus Mormyrops; species Mormyrops attenuatus. The sequence continues at coordinate 109,101 of JAODKC010000082.1, read as the reverse complement.
CGCACGATTCTCAGATTTAAATGGGGGCTGATTCGAATCCCTGGGTCAGCAGAGTGATGTCACTGTTGAGCCCCTGAGTAAGGCCTGCTTTACATTTTAAAAATAAATAAATATAATGTATTATAAATTGTGGTTTTCACAAAAGTAAACACGTGCAGGAAAGAAACAAACGGGAGAGAAGCAATGTTTAGTAAGTAGGCAGGAAGCGACTGGTCTGTAATTATACCATTAACATGTATCACTTTTCTGCCCGTGCTGTACACAGAATGAAAAAAGCAGCCAATCCTGAAATGTGCCCAAAGAAACCAAATGTAAATGTGAGTACAATGTCACAGGCTGGCAGCTGCAGCACGGAGATGCTTGGCATTAAACGCAGCGCAGCATCCCTAGAATGATGCCAAAAATCCCTCTGTTCCAATAACGGTGATAACTGCAGACAGTGAGTAACAGAGTGCATTTTGAGGAGTTACAGCAATAAATCTTCAACGCAGTCCTGGTTTTTATTGCATTATCTACGTAATGGAAAACCCAATTTGTACCAACTGCTTTGCTGACAAAACAGCACTCCTCACAATACATAAGCCTTACAATTATGATTCTCAGTCAATACGCTGCAGTGACATTAAAACACAGAGAGAAGTAAATGATACTAACAAGCACACGGGGGTTTGCTGAAGTCAGTGCTGCACTAGGGAGGACTGTAAAGAGAGAAAACATCGCCCACGAACCTGGCTTTTGTGCAGGTTACTGTCTGACATTACAGGCACACTCTGAAGAGAAGACTGCAAGCTAAATGTCTCCCTGCTGGTCTGTCGTGGAGCACAGCGGACATTCCTGACATCTCCAAAGTGGTCATGCTATCAACTGAATCCATAGAATGATTTCACCAGTGCCACTTTCATCCACCTAGAATAAAACAGATATACTGCCATACAGCACTGCACAGAAATACTACTGTACAGCACAGCACATACCAGCACACACAGATATACTACTCTGCTCTATAGACAGGGCGTTACTCTGTGCTACACATGGACAGTACTGCTTACTGTCACACGGAGACACTCGTTACTCTGCCCTACACATAGACAGTACTGCTTACTGTCACACGGAGACACTCGTTACTCTGTCCTACGCATGGACAGTGCTGCTTACTGTCACACGGAGACACTCGTTACTCTGCCCTACACATGGACAGTGCTGCTTATTGTCACACGGAGACACTCGTTACTCTGCCCTACGCATGGACAGTACTGCTTACTGTCACACGGAGACACTCGTTACTCTGCCCTACGCATGGACAGTGCTGCTTACTGTCACACGGAGACACTCATTACTCTGCCCTACACATGGACAGTGCTGCTTACTGTCACACGGAGACACTCGTTACTCTGTCCTACACATGGACAGTACTGCTTAGTGTCACACGGAGACACTCGTTACTCTGTCCTACACATGGACAGTATTGCTTACTCTGTCTTACACAGGGACTGTAATCTGTTCTTTACACAAATACTCCTTGGCCCACTGAGGGAGAGCACTCTCCTCTACTCTAAAGAAGGGAGCTACCTCTCTCTTCATCTTTCCCCACTTCAGCATGCAAGTGTTAATTATCCACAGAAAGCAGACAGAGCCTCCTGCCGACATTACTCCTAAGGCGTATCCTTTCCTTAGGTGTCAGTGTGGAGCTCCCAGCAGCCACCACTCTGTTCCTACCCTGGTCTCCAAAGGCTTGTCCCCCCCGCCCCTACTCGTCCACCTGTCGCATTAGCGTGCAGCAGCGCAGGCTGCAGGGAAGCACGCGCGCTCCGGCGAGCCGGCGGGTCGCCCAATCTCGCATCTCCAAATGGGGTCTTTGACATCGGCGGCGGTGTTGTGTTTCCATGGTGATGGTCTGGAGTGCCGTGACGTACAAAGGGGGAGGGGCTGGGCTGAGAGGTTCAGCGGATCGGCATGGCGGTGTACACGCGCACCCAGCATACATCAGTGTAATACATACCCACACACCATGCATGCACTGCATCTGTTCACAGCGCCCCCCCCCCCACATACACATACACACACACACACACACACACACACACACGACAAACTCCCACACGCGCCTCATTTACAACACGGCTTTATTCACCTTAACACCTAACGGTGCCATCTATACCGTCTGTGTATCAAACACCTCAGATCATCATCTTTGAGTTTATCCATCTGATTCACTGGTCGAGACGCCACATATTTCCATTTATTTAAACATTAGGACCCTACTTAAAATTTTAATTAACTGACAATATTTATGTTTGAAAATAAAAAAGGCGAAAATCATATTTGACATACGCTGCTCTCCACTCGCGTTAATGTGACAGGGCTTGGAATGCAGTTTGAAGTAAAACATGTTTAATTGGTTATGCCGACATGCTTAGCTACAACAGACAGATATGCCTGCCTGGCCTGCTAGAAAATTAACGATTTCAACATAAACATTTTCTAGACTGTAATTAGAGGCATTTGTTCATAGCTAATCAGCATAATCAGATGGTTTTTTTTCTGTCGCTGGCACAGGAGACTCGCATGTCTAGCTGTGGCTGACCACCAGCAGATGATGCCCAATGCTATCTCGAAGGTGAGGGACTGGCTTGGGGGGGCTCCCAAAACTCCCCACACCCTCAAAATATGTCGCCTGCTGCCCTTTCAGGGAAATCAAATTGACCGAGGAATCAGAACCAAACAGGAACTGGATCATCAACTGTGATACTGAAAGTTACTCCGGAGAAGCCTTCATCTTGGGTGGACATGGCAGCTATAAATGGGAACATTTAAACTTAATTGTTTGCTACTAGCCAACTGGGCTAATTCAGTAAAAATTGAGCAGACAAGCTTAATTTCCAGCCCTGGTCAAACGTGCTCTTGTTCCAGGGTAACACCAGCAACCCCTACTCTTACTGACTAAACTTTCACCACACAGAACCACACTGGACAGAACAGTTCTTTGTTATTCAGTGAAAAACTAGTACAACTCCCAAAAATAACAATTCAACTAAATTGTATACAAAATACTCCGCAGTATTTGCTTATAAACTGAAGTAAAGCATGCATGAATAGCACACTAACAGCTGCTGCAGAAAAACAGTGAATCTTTACAGAAATCTTTCAACAGGTCTAAACTCACGACAAAGCAGAAGAGCGAGTGAAACTTTTTGGCGGTATTATATAAGGAGCGTACGAACCCACAGCAGATGCTGGGCACCATGCAACGACTTTCTGTATGGATTTTGATCGTACCCAGCTTCCCACCGGCTACGGTGACAAGGCGACACGTCGTGATAACAGGCAGTGGCCTCATGGGGGCACACTACTCTGCTGCACCCTGCCCATTTACCATCCGCTCAGATGTCCAGCTCCTTAACGACCCATGAAACAGATTAATTAGCACACAGAGTCCGGGGATTGTCGCATTACGTGCTGCCGTCTCTTGCCACATCTTTCCTCCGCCACTTGTTGCGGTGTTGATAGAGCGATTTGTGGCCGTTCGGTTAAAATTGTGTCCATTGTGTCTCATCTTTTCCTCTCCTCTCCTGAAGATACAGTAACTTTGGGAGACACCACTTTATCTGCTCCTTCTCAGGCAGGTGAGGAGGTAACAATTCTCCTACTCCTTTGGTGGAGGCGTTGTGACCAATTTACACAAGGACATTCATTCACCGACCTGCACCACATTGAGCAAGGGCGCATTAAGTCACACAGCACCATGCCTGTGCAGGCTACAGTGTTCATAGCAAACTGGGGGCAAGACTGGAAGGTCATTGGTTCAAATCCCAGGGTCAGTAGAGTGAAATTGCTGTTGGGCCTCTGAGCAAGACCCTTAAACCCCAATTGCTCCAGGGACTGGCTGACCTTGCTGTTACTATTGCGTGTCGCTTTAGGTAAGAACACTTGCCAAATAAATAAATGCAAATCTCCACATACGCAGACATTCCCTGGACATAAAAGCCCAGCGCACCCCCATGACAGCCCTGTAGCCATCCAAAGCCCTGTAGCCATCCAATCCATTTGCATTTCGTACTGATCGCGGTGCAGCTGTCCTCTATCAGAAATTGTGGGGAGAGCGGGCGCTGATTTAATGGGATCCTGTGGAGGGAGAGCACCCTAACACCCCCCCCACCCATGCTGAGGTGGCAAAACAGATAGCCCCCCCCACTCGCTACGATCTGTGACACGGTGCGAGGAGAGCGACAGCCTGTCGGAGAGACGCAATGCCACACCTCTGCTTCCTATCTGTGAGACACACCGCCACACTGCCTCCTATCTGAGAGATACCCCGCCACACTGCCTCCTATCTGAGAGACACACCACCACACTGCTTCCTATCTGTGAGACACACCGCCACACTGCTTCCTATCTGTGAGACACACCGCCACACTGCCTCCTATCTGAGAGACACACCACCACACTGCCTCCTATCTGAGAGACACACCACCACACTGCTTCCTATCTGAGAGACACACCACCACACTGCTTCCTATCTGAGAGACACAACACCACACTGCTTCCTATCTGTGAGACACACCGCCACACTGCCTCCTATCTGAGAGACACACCACCACACTGCCTCCTATCTGAGAGACACACCACCACACTGCTTCCTATCTGAGAGACACACCACCACACTGCTTCCTATCTGAGAGACACAACACCACACCTCTGCTTCCTATCAGAATCAGAATCGCGTTTATTGGCCAAGTATGTGAGCGAACACATACAAGGAATTTGATTCCGGTCGATGGTGTCTCTCAAGTACAGTAGTAAAAATAAAAAATAAAAACAATAACAATATGTAAGTCACAATGGACAATATACTGAGCAATATAATATACAGTAAATGTACAACATACAATATGAATATGTAATATGGATTTATGTTTATAAATAAATAGGTAGATGTTATCATGCCACACCTCTGCTTTCTGTCGTAGAGACACACCGCCACACCTCTGCTTTCTGTCGTAGAGACACACCGCCACACCTCTGCTTCCTGTCGGAGAGACACACCGCCACACCTGTGCTTCCTATCTGAGAGACACACCACCACACCTCTGTTTCCTGTCAGAGAGACACACCGCCACACCTGTGCTTCCTATCTGAGAGACACACCGCTACACCTCTGCTTCCTGTTGGAGAGACACACCGCCACACCTGTGCTTCCTATCTGAGAGACACACCGCCACACCTCTGCTTCCTGTCGGAGAGACACACCGCCACACCTCTGCTTCCTGTCTGAGAGACACACCGCCACACCTCTGCTTCCTGTCTGAGAGACACACTGCCACACCTGTGCTTCCTATCTGAGAAACACCGCCACACCTCTGTTTCCTGTCGGAGAGACACACCGTCACACCTCTGCTTCCTGTCTGAGAGACACACCGCCACGCCTCTGCTTCCTATCTGAGAGACACACCGCCACGCCTCTGCTTCCTATCTGAGAGACACACCGCCACACCTCTGCTTCGCCACGTTGGCTTTACGCATTCCATTTATTCCCCATCACTCTCAATAAACCCGATGCAGCTAATTTGTGCACATCGGTATGATACTCACGGAAAATAATCATCACGGGATTCAATTAAGCGGACGTCTAGCCCGTGCCGCTCCGCTCCTCGCTCATTTTCCTTCAGCAAGATGTTTTCCCTCAGCCTTTTCTGTCCTAAGTCACTTCTTACCGCTTTCAGAATGTTTCAAAGCAGCAGTTTGTTAATTAAAATTTAGCATTCACAAACATCGTTAGACAGAAAAAAAACAATCTTTTTCTTTGTCATAAAAGGTATTGATGTCACTGGCTGAACGTTCAGGGCAGAATGAGGGTGTGAGTGGTTGAGGTTTTGTTATTAGGAAAACGATACATTTTCCCACACTTTATTTCTACACTAAAATGGTTTTAAAACTGTTATCAAGGTAACTTATTAGACAGTTTCCTCAACAAATACTGACATGCATGGGCAGTTCTTCAGTGGCACATAAAATGAGATTCAGACCTTTTATTCAGTTGTAACAATATACAAACCCAAAATACTACACAGATTTTAGATTTAGTTGGTTTTAGATTTAAGTGAACGTACACTACACCCTAAACATAAACAGGGCTAGTGTGCGACTCCGTGAGTTAGAACGCCATTCCTGTGATCAGAAGGTTGCTGGTTCAAATCCCCGGGTCAGCAGAGTAATGCCACCATTAGGCCCCCAGGCAAGACCCTTAACCCTCAACTGCTCCAGGGATGGACTGGGGCTGCTTTTTCAAAATGCATGTTACTTTGGATAAAAGTGTCGGCTAAATGCGAATCCACAAACCCGTCAAGCTCACAATAACAGTGAATAAAAGAATAAATCCATATCTCCTGTATATATATATATATATATATATATATATATAAATAAATGGGTTCCCACTTGCAGGGCTACTCTGGAATGTTCAAACACCCAAGAAAGGAACCATTACAGGCCACCGAGGGCCTCTCTGTGCATTTCATCGCGTGCTGTTTGTTCACCCTCTCTCTCTCCACGCGAGTCGATCAACATGGCGGATCTCTCCTCTGTGTGTGCCGGAAGCATGGACCGCTACGATCGATGTCCTTGACTCTGAGACAGGAAACCGCACAGCCCAAGGAGCACTGCTTATCAACAGAAGCTAAGAACAGAGCTACAAGAACACTAGACAGGCCCTGAAGCAGTATGAATGGTAAAATCTAGACCTCACTTGTCTATTTACCTCTGGTACCTGGTAGGTAATAGCAATCTAGAAGTATGATGTCTCATCTTCCTGTACAGGGCATTAAAATTAACACTAGCAGTGAACATCATAACTTTGTCCCATATCCACTTCCAACTATTAGCACCAGGCACTAACATGCTATCTGATTGGATGTTGGCGGGTCATGTGACCCCTTCTTGACACAAACAGTGCCCTGCTATGGGGTGAAGCTCCCGCCTTCAGAATCCGCCCTGTGACAGACTGCTGACGTTGCAGGTCATGCGTGCGGCTGACAGGCACACGCTTAACCAGCCGACGGGTCCTCGGCGCTGTTGCAGGTCCCATCCCGGTCTGGGAGACGCTGTGACAACACCATTAATCAACGGTGTCACTCTGCCTGCTGAGCCGCCTGTCACCAGCACAGCTTGCTTCTTGGCACTAAACATAAAGGTGTCTCCCGCCTGCTCAGCACAGAGTGCGGGGTCCCTCACATCCTAGACAGATTAAATTAAAACCCCACCACTCTACTCCAGGGGTACACGGGCCAAGGGCCTGTCTGGCCCATGAGTGTGCTTTGGACACGAAGCCAGAGCAGTAACTAAATTATATAGTGCCTTCTTGGTCATTTAACTACACGCCCGAAAGTGGTACACCCCTGTGAAAGCCTGAGGGAGTATGCTTTACGAGTCAGAAAATCTATTAGCGACTCCTAAGTTGCTTCTCAATGTGTCTTTGTGTCAGTCTCTGACTAGGAGGGGGGATTAATTCTAGGAATGTTGCCCCGGTGGTTAATAAATGCATCCGGTCCATGGCAGAATTACGGGCGAGCAGAGGAAACCACTTACAGACGCTCCGCACTTAAATTGAGATGGACATGAGTGGGAAAGACCTGACCCTCTGCTGTGTGATTCGCCCTTTGTCTGCCCTGCGATGGCCAATCAAAGACCTAGACTGTAATGTGTTCCTGGCTTTTTTACAATCAGTAAATCTCGCTCCCTGTGGCATTATGGGTAAACAGGGAACAAAAGACATTGAGCCCGACAGGTCAGGAGGATCTATGAGAGGACCGGTTAGTGCATTGTCAAAATTAATTTTTAGATGCAGTATGAGGTGGGAATGAATCAAAGACCAAAACAGAAGAGGCTCAGATATCTAAAGTTTCCTTTCTAGGTGACACTTGTGATGGAGAACTCCCTGTTCAGAGATTCAGTCCACAATCATCCAATGTCAAAAGGAATAGATGAATGACCGAAAAAGTTAGCCCCTTCTGAATTCGGCGACGGCGTTGATAGTAAGGTTTTACTGCTTAATGAAACACCCGGCTCAACATCAGCGTGAAAAATGGATGCAGACTGTGAGTGTCGGCAAAGCTAGAACTAGGATCACGAAAAACTCGCCTTGCGAAGGCGGCGTGTGACAGAGCAGGCAGGAATCCATTCCTGGGATTCTTGGGGATCTGCCCTAGACGCTCAGGACTGAACACAGGAACAGTTTTAGTGAGAAAACAGTGTTTGCCGTAACAGCCTATACACAGAGAAGGACTCAGGTGCATTTACAGCTCAAAATTGAAGTGATAGCGTTTGTACAAAAGGTACAATTAGTTTGAATTAAATGGGATGTTTAAATATAAGCCACACACCTATACTTGAGGTTTATTTGCCCCTGAGCTCTTCAGGGAAACCCAAGACACTGGACAAAGACCTGACCTTCAACAGAGTGCAGTGCTCCCAGTGTTGCTATGGATACAAGGCGGACTAAAGCCTGCAGGGATGTAGAGCTCAGACGATTGTGCCTGATTACCTTATTTCTCAGTGGCCGATTCAAGATGTTCTACAATCAAAAGGCACAAATGTGCCATGCGCACATACATCACAAAACATCCAGTCCAGGGTAAACGAGGTAGTCCAGGGTAAACTGTAGACGAGGACACTGTAGAACGGCTGTCGGTGAATAAGTTAAATTAAACCTGCCCACGTTGAATTTAGTGCAGATGATCATCATCTTCATCATCACAATCACAGTAATAATGTTTTCTGCAATGGACTGATATCCTGTCCAGGGTGTCCCCTGCCTTGTGTCCTGTGTCAGACTGGTATCCCATCCAGAGTGTCCCCTGCCTTGTGTCCCGTGTTGGACTGGTATCCAGTCCAGGGTGTCCTCTGCCTTGTGTTCTGTGATGGACTGGCATCCCGTCCAGGGTGTCCCCTGCTTTCTGTCCTGTGATAGACTGGCATCCCCTCCAGGGTGTCCCCTGCCTTGTGTCCTGTGATGGACTGGCATCCCGTCCAGGGTGTCCCCTGCCTTGAGTCCTGTGATGGACTGGCATCCCGTCCAGGGTGTCCCCTGCCTTGTGTCCTGTGTCGGACTGGTATCCAGTCCAGGGTGTCCTTGCCTTATGTCCTGTGATGGACTGGCATCCCGTTCAGGGTGTCCCCTGCCCGGTGTCCTGTGATGGACTGGCATTCCATACAGGGCGTCCCCTGCCCTGTGCCCTGCGATGGACTGGCATCCCATCCAGGGTGTTCCCTACCTTGTGTCCTGTGATGGACTGGCATTCCGTCCAGGGTGTCCCCTGCCTTGAGTCCTGTGATGGACTGGAACCCCATCCAGGGTGTCCCCTGCCTGATGTCCTGTGATGGACTGGCATTCCATCCAGGGTGTCATCTGCCCTGTGCCCTGCGATGGACTGGCATCCCGTCCAGGGTGTCCCTGCCTTGTATCCTGTGTCGGAATGGCATCTCGTCCAGGGTGTCCCCTGCTTTGTGTTCAGTGATAGACTGAACCTTACCTTATTTCTCAGTGGCCAATTCAAGATGTTCTATTATCCAAAGGAACGTACCATGTGCACACAGATAACATAGACTGGGTCATACACTTTTCGATTAACAAATTTTCATGACTTTTTCATGACTTCTCCAGGACATCAAGGTAAATTTCCAAGAATCGATCCAAAGAAAGATTTCTTTGTTAAACCCATTCAGGAAAAGTGTTTGTTGTTGTTATGTGATCATCATCGCAAAACACCATTACAAACATCTACTTTCTGTAGAGGAACCAGCTGCTCTGACCTTACATTCACCCTTTGTGTATGGATGCACCTTCCATTGCACATCGTTTTACAGACATGCTTGTTGCTTTTCTCTCTTGCTCAGACACATCAAAACTATCAAAAAAGCTGCATAGTTTATTTTCCATCTGGTCTAACAATGACTACATTTTCTAGTTATCATCAGATAGAAAGTTATTCATTTATTCCTTACATTTGCAATAACAAGAAAGAATCATTATTGAGTTGTAAAAGTTAGTGTTTCTGCAAGCTGTTATAATTACCCTGGAACATAAGCGTGATATATGAATCGCAAAAGAACGAACAAAATAATGTTAACGAAGTATACCCAAAATGTTATAGAATGTGCAAAGCTGAAATATCAGACATAATAATAATAATAATAACAATAATAATAATAATAATAATAATGCCATAAAGAAATAAGTCCAGTGTGCACTTTGCATGTAGGAAGTAAGTTCCTTTGATGTGTTGTAACTGTTAGCCCCTGCGTGGAGTTATAAGCTAGAAATGACTTTATGGCTTTTGTGAAAGTGTTTATTTTATATATTAAATGTGTTCTTTCCAGTAACCACTTGAATGACACTGACTCTCTCTTTCTCGCTCTCACATACACGTCTTTATTTTCACACTGATACTTGAAATTGAAATGCACACATTTGTGAAATGTACACCATGCTCACGGGCACGCTCACGTATTTCTTTTGTTCCGTCTGATTTTTGGACTTCATATGGTCTCAACACATTCTGCTCTTCAAGTCAACAATATTTATTATAAATATAAAAAAATCTTTTAGCACTGTCCACAAGACCACACTAAATGTATAAATGTATTCCATCTAATATTGTCCAATAATACACCTCAAGATAAAATTATTTAATTCTTTTGTGACAAATTTCTAATGCGTAAATTGCGCTTATGTCACATCAAGGCAATTACAATGGCATGCATAAATAGTGTCTTTTAGCACAAACTTTTACAAGTTAATGATACATTTACACAGATCGTTACATTTAACTTCACTTGTTCCAATTCAGTCATATTATTCAGCTTATCAAACAAAACGATGAACCTCTGTTGAAATTTTTACAAATTTTGTGTATCGGTGGTTATGATTAAACGACGCAATAATACCATATCATAATAAGAACACAGCAATAATGCATTACAGCCTGAATCCTTTGCCCTTGAACAGAAAGGTATTAGTCCTGCTACATCTTAATGCTGGAAAAACTTTATAACATGTACATTCGTACTATGTTGACGTGGTACAAAAATGCATGTCATCATTGGTTTTAAGTGCGTATTTTAATGCCAATACTGCGTAGGAAAGTGCCATGTCACGTCTAGAGGGGAAAATGCCGTTTTCTCTCGTTTTCTGTCCCAACAGCCTTCCATATGACCTGGTCTGACGCGGAAAGTATAATCAAGATACCGCTTGAGAGAGGGCGTTATATACTGCGAAGTTCTCAAAAACTTTGTCCTTTGTTTGGAAAGACTTCTCCAAAACTTTCTGATATTTTTTATTTTACATAACTTTTCTAGGTCTGGAAAATTTCTTAATTCCATGATTTTTCCAGGATTTTCATGACTGTACGAACCCTGCAGAGCGCCCCCCTGCCTTGCGTCCTATGATGGACTGGCATCCTGTCCACCACCTGCCTTGTTCTCTGTGTTTCCTGGAACAGTCCCCTAACTATACAATATTATTTTTAATAAGCAGTTACTGCAGATAGATGGATAGTTTTTTTTAAGTTATCTTTCAGGATAACATCTTCGAATATACAGACAGCAACAGTATGTCTCATTTAGCGACCTTCCGGACTTGCAGATATCACCATCTGACGTCCACGCTGTGCGAGATAAGGTGCCGTCAGACGGCTTGGCTGACACAGAGTAACCTGGCCCACGGGGTGCTAATAAAGGGTGCAGCATCTCACACATGCACTGACACCCCTGCACGCCGACACCCCTGCACACTGACACCCCTGCACGCCGACACCCCTGCACACTGATACCCCTGCACGCCGACACCCCTGCACTAACACCCTGCACGCTGACACCCCTGCATGTCGACAACCCTGCGATAAGCATGTGGGACATTGTAAGTATGTGGGAGGCGGGGCGCAGTAAGCGTGCAGGGCACTGAAAGCGTGTAGGAGGTGGGGCATAGTAAGCATGTGGGGCACGGTAAACGTGTGGGGGGTGGGGTGCGTTAAGCATGCAGGGCGCTCTAAGTGTGTGGGAGGTGGGGCATGGTAAGCATGTGGAGCACCGTAAGTATGTGGGTGGCGTGGTGCAGTAAGTTTGTGGGGGGCAGGGCATAGTAAGCGTGCAGGGGTGGGGCGCGGTAAGCATGTCGGGGCGCTGTAAGCGTGTAAACATACAGGAGTGGGACAGAAAATGTACAGGAGTGGGATGCAGTAACCGTGTGGGAAGCGGGGTATGATAGGCGTGTGGGGTGCAGCAATTATGCAGGGTCAGGGCACAGTAAGTTTGTGGAGGATGGGGTATAGTACGCGTGTGGAGGGCGGGGCATGGTAAGCATGTAGATGGCGGGGCACAGTAAGCGTGTGGAGGGTGGGGCACGTAAGCATGTGGAGGGTGGGGCATAATAAGAATGCCGAGGGGGCGGGGCACAGTAAGTGTATGGAGGGCAGGCGAGGTGCTGTAAGTGTGTGAGCGATGGGGCATGATAAGTGTGTGGATGGGGTGGGGCATGATAAGCATGCGGAGGGGGCAGGACATGTTAAGAATGCTGAGGGGGCAGGGCACAGTAAGTGTATGGAGGGCAGGCGAGGTGCTGAAAGTGTGTGAGTGGCGGGGCATGATAAGTGTGCGGAGGGGGCGAGACATGATAAGAATGCTGAGGGGGCGGGGCATGATAAGAATGCTGAGGGGGCGGGGCATAGTAAGTGTATGGAGGGCAGACGAGGTGCTGTAAGTGTCTGAGCGGCGGGGCATGATAAGTATGCCCAGGGTGGGGCGAGGTATGCATGTGTACAGAGAGTGGGGCGCAATAAGCAGGCAAGGGGCAGGGCATAGTAAGCATGCGAGGGGTGGGGCATAGTAAGCATACTGGAGGCGGGTACCTCAGGCAGCCGGTGGCATTGCGCAGCACCTGCGAGGAGTGCAGGTGCAGCTTGCGGTCCTCCTGGTGGGGGGATGTGTCCCATCCAGAGTGCGGGATGATCACCGTGTTGGTGAGCACGGCCAGCGCGTCCTGGATGATGGGCATCTTCAGACCATCGCAGGAGGATAGGTTCCACAGCACACCTGAGGCGAGGGGGGTGCGAGGTCACCAAGACATTCACAAGAACCGTAACATGATCACTCCCTGTTTCGGGTAATTATTGTTATTTTCATTTAATTTCTGCATTATTACGACCGCACATCTGTTACAATTTTCAAAAACAAATTATACATATTTTGTCAGTTTATCACATTTATTGTTGCATTATATCACCCAGTGTGAAGTGATTGTTACATTCATGATTAATGCCAGATGAACACAGGTTATGCATGAGACAGCACTCACAAGGCTCTTTCATCACTATTAATGTTTACATGTTAGCCTTCAAATGATAAATGGGACATGGCATTGAAACTTGTTTTCAGATACTAACCTCAGAAAACCATAGAATTCCTGCTAAAAATTAATTTAAATTTTTTAGAGTAAAATATCACTTGATTGAAGTACAAAAATACTATTATACTAAAAGGAAACATAATTTCCTAAATAGTGTTTGCTTCAAAAAATGTACGTTTCAGTACACCTAAGGGTCTGATGCCAACTGATCTTAATTTAGTTAATCACCATTACTTTAATTAAACAAGAATCTCATTTCATAAAGTGATTTCAAAAAGTTAAACAAGCCATTGGCTATTCTATTACTAACTGTGTCAGAAAACTGCTACCCAGTTAAAAAAGAGCAAAAAGTCCTACACTAAAACCAAAGACTGTGACTGCCAACAATTATTTCAATTATATAAAGAAAATACGGTGTAATCGAATCAGGGCCAAATCAGGATTAAAGTTGTCTTTCAAGACCTTAGATTAAACTAATCTGTTTCTTGGAGTATCTGGGAATGTGTTTCCGATAAAGATCGCATTCTCGGTTCAGGATACGATATTGCCTTTTAGCTAAGCATACAGATGTCATCAGGAACTCGGGGTTATGTTTAGCTGAAGAGCTGAAAAAATAGGTGAAAAAAGCAATTTGTTGGGGAGTCCTGATAAGGAGAAATAACTTTGCTTCGTGAAATAGAAAGGTAGAGATCTGTTTGGCACTTAATGCCTCTGATAGTGTCCCAGCATTTTAACTCTGTCGACCCAACACTCTCCAATAAAGACCAGACATTAAATGGAACTTTAAATCAATGTATATTTAACCATCCATCTATTCTGGATATGTAGGCCTGCCCCTTGCATGCTTACCACCCCCCCCGCATGCTTACCATACCCCACCACCTGCGTGCTTACCATGCCCCGCCCCCCGCATGTTTACCATGAACCGCCCCCGCATGTTTACCATGTCCCACCCCTCACATGCTTACCATCCCCATCACAGGGCACAGGTAAGAGGGCACCCTGGATGGAATGCCTGTCAATCACAAGACATAAGGCAAGGGACACCCTGGGCGGGAAGCCATTCCATCACAGGACACAAGGCAGGGGACACCCTGGACGGGATGCCAGTCCATCACAGGACACAAGGCAGGGGACACCCTGGACGGGATGCCAGTCCATAACAGGACATAAGGCAGTGGACACCATGGACGGGAAGCCATTCCAACATAGGACACACACCCTAGGCAATTTATAGATACTGATACTGATATGGATTGAGGGAGAAAATACACTAAACACATTGATGGGATTCAGACCCCCAACTCTGGAGGTGTGAGGCAATAGCGCCCCCTTTGGAGGTACGTGCCACCCCATATATTCAAATATACAGACACAATGTAACATGGCTTTTAATTACTGTTTGCTTGCTTTTCTATCTACCATGGAAACATTCAACATATTATCTGCTGTTACATAATAATATTATTACGGAAGACCAATTTATAATACTTGTAGCTGGCATGTGTAGACCAATGTGTTTAACACTCTGAAATAATGAGAGGCGGTCACACTGTTCCCATTAACGTGTGTTTCAGAGTTACCACGTCCTTGCAGTATCTTTGATAAGTTAAGTGTTAGTGACTGAGATCGTTACAGGCCACCTGACACATGCATTCATTGTCGGTCCGTGTTGTGAAATCCGAAAAAAGGCCTCAGATTTAAGAGCGTGTAAAGGAAGAGAAATAAAACAAGAGAGATTCAGCAGGGAATGCGCAGTCAGCACCGATGCGGCATGTGTAGTTATGAGGCAGTTTAATGGTGAAGCAGGACTAAAGGCTCTATTTGTATGTCCTCATCTGTCATTTCGGTAAAACGGGGTTCGAACAAACAGACGGATAATTGTCCTATTTAGCAAAGCGGGGCAATTCAACCTTCCCCATTATCATTGCTGGGCGGCGTTTGCATAAGATCAAGAAAACCCCCCAAATCGCCCACGAACGTCATCTAACAGGCGCATCAGTAGCTAAGGCGAGCTGCTTTTGTGTCTGTCCGCTCGCTGTCTTTAGCGTCGTGTTCACGCGTCGCTGATTGAGCTGTATGCCATTTCATACAGACCATATGTTTATCCGGCAAATCACTCATTAAACTCGGCTTAAACTTGGTGTCAGGCAGCTTGTTAGACGGCCACCAACAGAGGTGCATGGTTCAGTTGCAGAGAGTAAAAATCTGGACCAAGTTTTGCTTCAACCAACCAGCTGAGTATAAAGAGTTACAGTCACAGAGCACTCAACTGGTTGGTGGAAACACAATTTTTGTCTGGATTTTTATACTCTGAACCTGAACTTGCCACCTCTGGCCACCAACAGGATTCTTGTTTAATTAAAGTAATGGTGATTAACTAAATTAAGATCAGTCAGCATCAGATTGTTCCGTAGACATATTCACACACAACATGGGATGGCTGGAACATTCAAGAGAGAGCCCCCCCCCCCCGAAGAGATCAGGCCATGTGTCATAGGTTCTTACTTGGCTGATTAACGGCAGACTGCAGACCCAGAATCCTCTCTGCCAGACAACCAGTCAGAGGAACAGGTGTTTTTCCTAAAACTGTCACAACTTCGAAATTCATCTTATTAAGCGATGAAAGCTTCAAAGGCACTGAAATATTAATAAGACCCTTATTACAAAGGGGGATTTACAGTCCCATTTTCTGTGGGGCTCAGAAGTTGAGGGTGCCAGAGGTGAAATATAAAATATAGCGCTGGTGTGATTATCACGTGTTACAGACGTGTTCATGGCAGCTGATGCGATTCAACATGTTACATTTCATGTGACAGCAACAGCACTTTGTGACAGCGATGTGAAAGGTGACTCCACTTCCTGGGCTAATTAAGCAAACGAAGCAGGTCAACGATTACCGGACATGACAGGAAAGTTTTTCCTTTCGTGTGTCAAATCACTTTTAACCTGAGAGGTACTGAGAACCAAAAGCAAACTGACGCATCATTCAGCCGCCTGACGTTTTGTTTAAATGCGGGTTGGGGTGCAATCACTATGGCAGACTTCAGAAAAGTCTCTTTACTGTAGAGCTATACTTTACTTTTACATTTATAGCCCAGACTCAGCTTATAAAGGCTACAGGTATGAAATACTCTGAACAGACAAAATCATATACTGTGTATTTCTTGGTACTAAGACCTTTGCATCTGAGGTGACTGGGCACATATATTAGGATGGAGGTAACTGAACACATACTAGGATGGAGGTGACTGGGCACATATGTGTAGGAATATTTATTAGGATGGAGTTGACTGAATACATATTAGGATGGAGGTGACTGGGCACATACATTAGGATGGAGGTGACAACACATACTAGGATGGAGGTGACGGCACATATATTAGGATGGAGGTGCTGGGCACATGTACTGGCATGGAGGTGACTGGGCACATGTACTGGCTTGGAGGTGACCACACACCCAGTACAGACATATAAGTTCCATACACAGCTGGGAATCGAACCCCTAACCCCGGAGAGCAGAGCACACTCATCGAGCATCTTTGCTGCATTTGCTCTAATGCTTTCAGAGGCATTTACACAGAGACACATTCAATCAAACACGTTCACTCCAGAAAGTGAGAGACGAGGGCACTTTGTAGCTCATCTGCGCCCTGAAAGCATTACCTTCATCCCACGATGGCAAACACTGTCGAGAGAATTTCCAACAGAAGAGCAGAGCACAGGAACAATGAAAGGTATCACTAAAATGTTATTAAACTTATTATTCGACCGCACTCCCCCCAATTAACAGCACATCCTCAGTAAAATCACTTACAGTAATTACATTTATAGTCATTCCCTTTTATATCTTTTTCCTTTTTTATGGTTCCTGTAATATTGATCTAAGGCAGCACTTTCAATGCCTGAAGAAGAGATATTATGACAGCGGGCTTTTGGCTTCTCTGAGCCCGCAAGGCGTCTCAAAATGGCAAAACGCTGGTAAAATGTTAATCAAGGTTCAAAATAGTGGCAGCGCTCCACGATCGAGAGCGATCAAAAGCCGAAATTGCTTCCGCTGGTTTCATGCGAGCCAGGCCCTGGTCTTCGCAGCTAGCCATGCGGCGTGCCTGGAGACGCCATGCTGTGAGGCTGGAGGAGATGCAGGGGCCGAGCGATCTCGCAGCTGGCATGATGGCTGCTCTCTCTCTGAACCCGGGCTACGACAAGCCCCACCCCCATCTGCAGCCCCCCGCTTAACATACCCCAATGTGGCGTGTGGCTCAGCGGGTCAGGACGATATGCCAGTGCTCAGAAGGTTGCTGGTTCAAATCCCAGGGTCAACAGAGTGATTTCCCCATTGGGCCCCTGAGCACGGCCCTTAGCTCCTAATTGTTCCAGGCACTGCAAGGCTGTCACTTTAAATTAAAGCACCTGTCAAATAAATTAAATGTAGTTTTGTCATAGTGCTCCTAGAAGGTACTGTTACAGCATTGCCGGTCTATATCTGCTCCTATATCTAGCCCCCTACTGGCTCACATGCTGAGCAGCTGGAGTGTCATTACCGTCCCAGCTGAGATGGGATGGCTCACACAGGTGTTTGCGGACACTGCAAATAGAGGGTCTCCAGTGGATGAGGGAAAGGTGACCTGTGATCAGGCAGCAAATCTGGCAGGGAAATCGTATCAGGAGGGAAGGCCGCAGCCCAACACGCCCCAAGCTGGATGTCCTCTTCATGCAGTGACGGGGAAGGCGACCCAGGTGCCGTGTGCGTGAAACTGCACTTCAAATGGATACAGAAAATGCAGACTATAATCTATGCATGTGTCCATCCTGCTGGAGTCTCTCCCAGAAACCACAGGGCCACCCTAGGTGGGATGCCAGTATGCAGTATTCTTATTACATGCACATTTTATTAAGATTTTTATTTAGCTTCTTGCAGTTTAACCTCCTGCACGTGTCTGGAAAATAAGTAGCACAACTTATAAATAATGTTTTAAATATTGTGGCTGTTGGTAGTAAAAAAAACTTGGGACTTGGGGTGTGCTGACAAATAATGAATAAGCACCAGCAAGCGGACAGGCCATTAAACCAATCAGTGACTGGCTAAGCTCCCTGATCCCGCCTCGGTTGCCCTTCTGCAGGAGCATTGGTTCTTTGGTATATAAGGCTTATTTTAAACATTGTATTCATTTGGTCCCTGCTGCCTCTGGCACTAGCAGCAGCCACACTGCATGCATGTCAAAAGTGAAGCCTCCCCGCACTGCTCCAGTGGATCACTGGCCCCCATTGAGTGCTCAGGCAGCTGCTCTCCAGCGTGCTGGGTGCATGGCCGATCCGAGCATTCACAGTGAACCTGCTAGCAAAACAATGGCCGCCTGCCATTGGCACAGCAACATGCCACATGCAAGTGTGTGCAACTCGACAATAGTCCCTTTAGAAGCCCTTCTGGGAACAAGGAGAGACACCAAGTCAGGGTCAAAAAAGCACAGGAAAAAGCAGCAAATGTGTTCCTCGTTCTCCGGGGTGCTAACTGGGTTACTTAGCAAACACAAAGAATTACATCTTGGCATCAAATGCAATCAACATCCTCTCACTAACTAAAGGCAATAATTCTGGGTAAGATACCTTCAAAAGCATAATCAGATATGGGGAACCAGCATGTTTGCAAAATAAAAGTCTGACCGACACCTTCACTCATATGATGTGGGAAAAGGCCTATGTCTGTGGGAGAAGGGTTCGAGCATTAGAGAGCATTTATATACACCATTGGTACATGTCTAGATAAGACAGAAGCAGTGGAGGAAAAAAGACAGAACCCCTTTTCCCCAAAACAAAGAGCCTGCGATGGCTTTTCCAGGTACCTCTTAGTTAAAGGCACATGGGCGAAGATGTCAGGAAGAGTCCAAACGGCTCTGACTGCGATTGCAGCTTTAGAACAGACCAAGAAGATGGACTTCTATAGGCCGTAGAGTTTAGGGTTACAGTGCCTGTGAATTTTCAGCAAAAACATTCAAAGCTGCTTCACTTGCACTGATTTTTAATATAAATGTTAATCTTCTCACAGGAAGCATGAGCTCAGTCTATTTGCCCAATATCTCAACCGTCGAGTGTCTCCATCAAACAGACCCATGGCTAGCTCTCCGCGCATCACCCGCCAGCTGGACACCGCCGTAAACGCAGTACAGCCCTCACACAACATATGCACCCCTTACAGAGAGTGTGCGTGACCTCTGGAGTGCAATAACACATAAGGAATGCCACATTCACCCCAGCCGTCACCCCAGTGCCACTTTACGCTGCCTCCGTTTCGCACCGGAAGCGTGGCGGTCTGTTCAAATGGACTCCATTTAATTTGCAAAAATAGAAAAATAAATCAATGGAAATCCTGTCTGACAAGGATAGTGATTCATATCACACTTCCTGACAAACCCCTGAGGCCTCTAGCATTCCCCAGCCTTTGAAACAAAACTTTTTATTCTATTTTATAGAATAATTCCCATTTTTCTTAGTTAAAGGTGCTTTGGTGCAGTGCTTCCCAACCCAGTCCATGGGGACCCGCAGACAGTCCACATTTTTGCTCCGTCCCAGCTCCTAGCCAATCAACACCAAATACCCAGCACAGCTGCACTGTGAGCTGGGAGGGAGCAAAAATGTAGACTACTGGGGATCCCTGAGGACTGGATTGGGAAACACTGCTTTGGAGAACAGAGTGCTGATTATATCTATTTAATCTCTCATGGGGCAACATCGTATATCTGCTGCATTTCCTGGTTTTAAATCATGCACTAAACTAAAAAGCAGCAATAAATACCAAAACAGAAAGTCTTTATGAAACACAGAATTCACAGGCAAGACAAAAACGTCACAGCATTAATAGGGAGCAAATCTCGATATAAAGAATTTCTGGAAAAGAGATAAAGAAGAGAGCTGAATGCATAAAGCTGAAATAACAATGTCCAGATGATGGCGCTGACAGATGACTTGTGAGGACGAGCTGTCTATCCCAGCGGGGATTCTTCCCATGCACTAATCCTCCTATGCAGAACAATTAGCTTTTTTCACCGTACGCTTCCAAACGCTGAATGCTGTCCAAATTTAATCCTCTCTTCAACGAGGATCACTTCATAATCCACAGCGAGCACGACGCGGAGTTCCGAGAAGCGCACTCGTCCGCATGCGCGGTAAAACACTCCGGGGGACACCAGGATTCGAGGAGGATAAACGGAGTGGCGTCGGCGATGACTCGGGGTGACAGATGACTGCCACCGCTGAACACTGTCACTGCCACCACTGAACGCTGTCACAGCCACCATTAAACGCTGTCACAAATGAGTGTCTCTTGGTGGAGAAACGGGCATCATCAGCATGAGAAAAACATAATGTGACGAGTAAGGGATGATATCCGATGGACGAACCTCCATCTTAGATATCAGCTTATGCTCCATCTTCCAAATGTAGCCAGATGCTAATTAGCTATCCAGGCACTAATTAAGACATCCCGCGTTAGGGATACTGATTTCAGGGAGGTGGATGAGGGACAACTGTGGGCTGTGGGGTGCAGCCTAGGCTTAGACAGAATTACGGTAATACCACAGTATTTTTGGTATTTCACGTATAATGAGGTACTGTTCGAAAAATAGTCCAACTCCCCCCAACCAACCTCGGCAAATTTCATCAGGAAATACCAAAATACCGCCGCTTTTTAAAATGCCGTCAAGATGACGTATAGGGCAGTATAATGTCTGGACAGTATTACGGTATTGAAAATGAGTTGCTGCCCAAACCTAGCGCTAGCGGGTGGTGGTAACGTTGTGTGACCAGGTGGGGCAGGGCTGCAGCCATACAACTTCTTGCTGGCTCATTTTACCACTGCTGAATAACAGACTGACAGATTTCCAAGACATTTCACGTCATTTGCAGGTGGCAAGGAACTGCTGTCAATTTATGGGAGGCTCCCGGAACTTCCTGGAGAGGTGGGATGTCTGCTAATTAGCTAGCCGGATGCTAACATGCCGGTTAGCTCCTGACATAGGTTTGCTGTAGCGTCTAGCTTTCATTTCGCTGATCTGCCCCCGCCTCCCCCATGCTGTGGGCAGCCTACCTGTGAGCAGTTCGCGGATCTCCACGTCCGCCGTCTTGCGTAAGAGCCGCACCAGTGCAGGGATGCCGCCGCAGTTCTTCAGGGCGATTTTGTTGTCATCATTGGCCTTGCCGTAGACGAGGTTGCGCAGCGCCCCACAGGCGCTCCGGTGCACCTCGCTCATCCGGTGGTCCAGCAGGTCCACCAGCAACTGGATGCCACCCTGGCGTCGGATCTATAGGCAGCGGAGGGGTCAGGGGCCTGCACAGTGATGCCGAGGTGCAGCCATGGGAGTGCTGTCTCTCTTACAGTCATGTGTGTTACCTCACAAGAAAAAAAATAACATTGTGAGATGCAGCGGCTGAGGAAAACAGGGAAACTGATAAAAGTTCACCTAAGGTTTGGCAGGGAAGAAAACGGCCTCAACAGGCTGTACAGAATCGAGAAAAGGCCTGAAGACAATCAATCGTCTGGTGGGCATCTCTTCACCGCCGAGCGTAACCGTGCATGGCAAATTTCGAGGCAGGTAGTCCAAGATGAAGCAGGCAGGTAGTAAGTGCCCTGGCTGCCAATCAGAGGGACGGATAACTGTCTGAGGGTGGGGCTGATAACTCACAGGCAGTGAGAGCCCTGGCTGCCAATCAGAGGGACGGATAATTGTCTGAGAGCGGGGCTGATAACTCACAGGCAGTGAGAGCCCTGGCTGCCAATCAGACGGACGGATAACTGTCTGAGGGCGGGGCTGATAACTCACAGGCAGTGAGAGCCCTGGCTGCCAATCAGAGGGACGGATAACTGTCTGAGGGTGGGGCTGATAACTCACAGGCAGTGAGAGCCTTGGCTGCCAATCAGAGGGACGGATAGCTGTCTGAGTGTGGGGCTGATAACTCACAGGCAGTGAGAGCCTTGGCTGCCAATCAGTGGGACGGATAACTGTCTGAGGGTGGGGCTGATAACGCATAGACAGTGAGAGCCTTGGTTGCCAATCAGAGGGACGGATAGCTGTCTGAGGGTGGGGCTGATAACTCACAGGCAGTGAGAGCCTTGGCTGCCAATCAGAGGGATGGATAACTGTCTGAGGGTGGGGCTGATAACTCATAGACAGTGAGAGCCTTGAATGCCAATCAGAGGGACGGATAACTGCTTGAGGGTGGGGCTGATAACTCACAGAATTTGCCTAAAGGCCTGGGCCAAAAAAACACTCCTCTTTCATACCCCCTCCTGGGGGAGGCCCGTCCTGCACCTTTTTAGCAGCTGCATTAGTGTTGGAGATATATCATAATAAAATCCCTAAGATAACTGCACTGTGACTGAGATCTACAGCCAACCAGGGTAAGTAACCAATCAGAAGGCAGCAAAGGGTCTAACAGTTGCTTGGCGACGCCAAGCCAATGGCAATTACTGAGCAGTGGTTGGGCGCCCACTACTGGAGACACTGGAGAATCAGCAGACACTGACAGTGCGAGCCCGAAGACTGGGGGGGCTTTCACCAGCAGGGTGTACGGACACCAAGTCTAATTAGCACATGGGTTGGTTAGCTGTTTTAAAATGACTGTTCTGCATGGGGATGAGTGTTCCTCTCCCATGCATAAATCATGTGGTCCGTGGGATGGGGACAAAGTCAGAGACTACATGTATATTTCCGGTGTTTTCCACCACCAGCAGCCTATAGATATTTGTCGTTTCCAGGGATCTATGACCGAGGATTCTATTTGCAAACATTACATCGATGTAACAGCATCTTTGGGTTTTGAAAGGAGCTTTAGAAATGTATTGTATTATTATTATTATTATTAAGTATTATTATTATTATTATTATTATAGTAGGAGTAGTGGGGTGGGAATCGGTGGTATTTACAACTACTCAAACCTTGCATTTGGTGGGGCCCCAAGGTGTGGGCCCCCCCTATTGGCCACAAGCAGTCAGTGCAGTGGG
>JAODKC010000082.1:58312-73153 GCA_026777985.1 Mormyrops attenuatus | reverse complement strand
AGAGACGGCTCCTACCGCGGGGACGCAATGGGAGGCGAGAGACGGCTCCTATCGAGGCGACGCAATGGGAGGCGAGAGACGGCTCCTACCGCGGGGACGCAATGGGAGGCGAGAGACGGCTCCTATCGAGGCGACGCAATGGGAGGCGAGAGACGGCTCCTACCGCGGGGACGCAATGGGAGGCGAGAGACGGCTCCTATCGAGGCGACGCAATGGGAGGCGAGATACGGCTCCTACCGTGGGGACACAATGGGAGGGTGAGAGACGGCTCCCGTGTGCAGTCAGTATGCGGGCTATTAAATTCAAACCCTGTCTGTTCACGATGCCCTCCAACTGAAAACATCACAATTAAGCACGTTAAACTTGCTGACTGATGGTGATTAAAAAAAATAATACCATCAAATAAGTTGAAATATTCAAGGTTTCGTCAGTCATGACTCTCCTATTAAAACACTGCCCACCCCCAAAATCCCCCATGACTCGTCAGCTGCAGTGATGATATTGTTATACTTAAAAATAAAAGATATACATAAAAGCAATTCGACACAAATAGGCTGTATTTCTTTAAGAATAATGACCCAGAAGGACCTCTAAATCTCAAAGACATAACTGGTCCATGTAGTCACATGCTGTTTAATAAGCACTTCTCTGATAGGTGGAAGTGGCCAATCATGTTAGTGTTTGGCAATCGGTCTCCATGCGGTCCCTGACTGCCTCTGATGATCACTCTCACATCCTTTGCTTTGAACAGCTGTGCTCTGGGTGCAGGTGGAAACCACCCCACCCCTACTGTCACCATCAGATGGGCTGAGAGGTGTCATACTGTCCCAAAAAGGCGGGCACGCTGGGGTGACTTTTCCCTTATATGATGTGGAGCTGTGACCTTCTCCAGCATGAGGGAAGAAATAATCCTCCCCTGGCCCAGGACCCCTTGGGCCCTGTTTATTTACTCAGTCTGGGCCCAATGTGGGTCATTGTTTAATACAAGGAGTATAAAGTCATCCTGAAGCTTTTGGCTCTTAAAATATCAGAACTTTTGGAACTCTTTTGCTCCAGGCCTCCATGTGGAAGTTTTCCAGACCGACGCTCCTGGCTCCCCAAGAGATCATCCAGCATGGCAAAGCTCACAGAGTGAACGATGCCGTTTGCCGCTTCATTACCTCCACTTCGTCCCCGGACTCCCGTGTGCCTGCCATGCCTGCTTACGGCTAATCCTTAAGCTAACCAGTTCTGACGCTGAGGTCGCCTTTGAGAGAGAAGTGAGGAGGCGGAGCTTTGTGTCTGAGGTTTACAGTAACGTATCCGAGAGGTGAAGAGGCGGAGACTTCGGTTTGAGGTTAACAATAGTGAATCAGAGAAGTGAGGAGGCAGAGACTTGAATTTGAGATTTATAGAGGTGGACAGTTCAGCCTCAGAAAGCACAAATCCAAACCAAGATTTTGTTTCATCCAACCAATTGAGAGTCACAGCTACGGAGTACTCAAATTGGTTAAAACAAAATCTGGTTCTGGATTTGTACTTTCTGGACCTGAACTTTCCTCTGTATGTTTACCACAGCAAATCAAAAAAGTGAGGAGACAGAACCTTGAATTTGAGGTATATGACAGCGAATCAGACAAGTGAGGAACCTTAACCATAAATTTAATGCTTATCACGGAGAATCAGGCTGGGCAGCATCTCTCAAGGCAGTTTTAAAGATCCCAAGGCCTGCATTGTCACTGTTCATGTATCGCCGTTCATGCCTTGTGAAAAGTGTGCCATCGTGCCCAAAACAAAACACATCCCCCAGAAGGCAGTGCCAGTGCCTCCCCATAAGCCACCCCAGGCGGGCAGATGAAGGCATCTCTGCTCTGTTCTCTTCATACATTTACTCTAGTGTATCCCTCGCAGAGACGATGCTCGCGGGGATGGGGCTCATGGGAATGGGCCCCAGGGAGCCGGGGGGGTGCGTGCTGCTCTCTATCAGAACGCCGGCTGCCAGCACGGCGCCTCCACCTGTCCTCCCGGCTGCCTCCTCCTCGTTTAAGGTTTAATAAGGTAGCGCTTAATATTTAATGCCGACTCGGCAGATTTCCTTCATCCCGCCAGGGCTCCTGCTACAGAGTACTCCAGGCTAGCGGCTCTAGGCACCTCAGATCAAGCAGCCCTGAAAATGACCTCAAACACCAGCTGGTTCTTCTTGAAGGGTCCGGGCCACACTTCACTTCACAGCAGTGCTTCTCAGCTCTGGGGCCAGAGGACTGGGTTGAGAACTACGGATTTTAAATCAATATGGTAACACTGTACTTCACAGGGCACAAATAATATAGCATTATGCTATTACTTATGTATTAATTAACCATAAACTAAGTCTTGGTTACATACTGATCACATGTTAATTCATCATAAATGAATCATGACGCATGTTTTATCTCAAGCAGATACTATATTTGTTACTGTATCTGTTAATTCTGTAAACCTTTGTGAACTGCTGAAGGAACAAGTAATGAATAACACGTGAAATATTGTTCTCATGTTCGTTCATCATTAATGTATCATTACTTGACTTTTATCTCATGTAGTGACTATGTTTGTTAATGGTTTGTTCATGATTTGTAGTTCAGTAGTAACTGAATTATTACTATGTATTTGTGCCCACAAGTTATGTTACCATAACATTTGCTACACTCTAACCACCTTGATTCTTCAGTTCATCTTATTGGAAAAAGGGCAGTTTTGACAAAGAGGTTTTGGCGTATAAATATATTATGACTCGGGCTAACATATTGCTGGGGAGCGGGTAAGCTGTAACTGCACGTATAGCTGTAACTGGGAAGCTGTGTCGAGCTGGAACTTCGACCAGCGTCATAAATTAATGTTTCATGAAAAACCAGGAGAGAAGAATTAGCCGAAGAGTCCTTACGGGGTGTGCAGAAGCACAAGGCCTCCATTAAGACGTGGGAATAAGGGAATGGGGGTCTTCATTGCTTCCTTCAGGACAGTCTGGCTGTTCCAATGAACAGCCAGCAGCTAACGGCAGACATTCTGTGCAGTCTCACCACCAGTGTGCATGATGCACACATGATTCATCGAGATGCAGACTAATGTAGCTTCATATCCTGCCAGTGGGTGGCGCCAATACAGACATCAAAGCTGGACCCTGCAGGGAACTGAAGGATGATCCAACAGCTCCCCTAGCTGTTAAACTAGTTTTGGGACAATGTTTATGGGACAACAGCTACACACGTCCCTCAGTCCTGCCGAAACAATCAGGGTGAAAAAAAATACAAGAAAGTAAAGGCAACAAAGAGTGAGTCATGTAACCAGAGGGTATATCCTAACATTTATTCAGGTTCAACAGCACAATGAAAAGATTGACTGGAAGCTCACAAAGCACATCTTAGCCACAGAGATGATGAAAAAACCTGCAATGCACCTTCTGTTTAGCAGGCGAGAGAAATCGTTTCAATTCCCCAAATGTTTATGGCGTTAAACAGATATTTGCCTGGCCCTCCGCATATTCGTTTCTCCAATACAGAAACAATACTTCACGAGTTTCATGGTTTATTCCGGAACCGCGATGTTTTTCATTATTGTAATGGATCTCCAGTTCACCTGGGTTGTTCACCTGCAAGGACCCGCATTACTGTGGGCAGTGGTGGCTTAATGGTTAGGGAAGCGCACTTGCAACTGAAAGATTGCTGGTTCGACTACCTGCCTACCAAGGCACCCCCCGAGGTTCCCTGAGCATGGTACTGCTCCCCGGGCGCTGAATTAGCTGCCCCCTGCTGTGTCACGATGTCACATATGGGTTAAATGCAGAGGACACATTTTGTTGTGCGCTGTGGTGTGTCAACGATGATCACCAAATTCTGATTAACTTTTCTGGGAGCCCCAGGCTGACATCAGCATGGACACTCAACTGTTGCCGATTCAGTTTAACCTCCCCATGTTTGCAGAGGTCAGGCGGGGCCCTCATGTTTCCCGAGGCCCCAGGTGGGGCCCTCATGTTTCCGGAGGCCAGGCGGAGCCCTCATGTTTCCGGAGGCCCCAGGCGGAGCCCTCATGTTTCCGGAGGCCCCAGGCGGGGCCCTCATGTTTGCCAAGGCCAGGCAGGGCCCTCATGATTCCCGAGGTCAGATGGGGCCCTCATGCTTCCCGAGGCCCCAGGCGGGGCCCTCATGTTTGCCGAGGCCAGGGGGAGCCCTCATGTTTGCTGAGGCCCCAGGTTATAGCGTAGGACAACCTGTACATTAAGAAACCCCTGCCTGCCTTTAGCTATCATGGATGGATGCAGGGATGGAAAGGGCATCTGTCTTACAAGGCAGCCGCTTCAACGGGAAGCAGTAGAATTAACGTGCTCCCCCCCCCATCCATTTGAGCCAGAACGTGCTGCTACTATTATTTTTTTCCACCCATAGATGTGATGATATCACTAGACCTGCTTGCTGGGCGCACACACCAAGTGTCATACGAAAGAGGGCCTCTTAGCAGAACCATGGGCGATGAGTAACTACAAGAACGCCAGCTCTTTCCAAAAATAGACCAGCGCTGGATAGTGAATTTTCACACTTTTCATTCACTGGGGCAAATACCCACAATGCCTCAGTCTGATGAAGTAAATGGCAAGGTCAGCGAGATGTAAAGGCGATGGTGAGCAAGAAAGGCTCTGCACACGTGCATTTCAGATCACACATGTGAGAGGCAAACCACGAGTCAGTCTAAAGTTCGACATCCTTTCTAAGTTCAGCTGCTAATGAAACTTCCAATAGTCACTAAAAAAAGAACAAAAGTGAGAAAGGATGAGAATGTACTGGGAGAGCGGTGTGCCGGTAAACCTGGGACCTGCATTCCTACCCGCGACACTCTGCTGTCTCCAGTGCCGTTTCCCCGGCGATAATGAGTTCCCGCCAATGACAGAATAAATCAACCCAGTCTGGCCAATGCGCACATCCATCACATTAGCTGACAGTAAACACTCTTTTGTCATGGAGCTTAAAAATGGCCCATACGAAATGAAGAGTGCACACTTTCAGAAATCTGCATGATTAGGACGCCGCTAGCTTGTGGAACACAGAAACAATCAAAGCCCGCATTTGGATCCCTTCTCTTACAAATACCAAGTAATTTCCCTCAAGTACAATCAAAAAACTAAAATATTTTGGCCTTAAATGTGCTATTATCATATGAAAAACCAGCCCTGAATAGGTAACAATGATATTAGGATGTTTCCTCTATAATAAAACGTTGTTTTTCCCACTCTTTTCTTTCTGCACTTAAGAGTGCATGCCTTTACCCTTCTTCCATGCTAGCAGCTACAGCAAAATCAATAATCAATAATGGAAATCTGGTGCATTCCACAAAGATTAAAATGGAATAAAAGGTCCAGACAGCGGCAGGCCTTTCTGAAACTAACATTGCTTCAAAAAACGATTTAATATTAGCAGACCCAAGTCAACAGGAAAATGACCAATCAAAAGCACGGCTCTGCTTGAAGGCATTCCTTAGCAGATAATGACCAATAACACGCGCAAAGGCAGAGTTGACTGGCAAGTGCATCATTTAATCCTGCAGCGATCACAAAAGCTGCTTAAAAAGCTCCCTCGAAATGTACTTTATAGGGCAAAAAGGAATTAAATCATGCCAGTAATGAAACATAGACAAACCCTGACATGAACAGCATCTCTTCATGGGAACCAAACAGACCAGAAGAAGAGAAACATTGAGATCAAAGAAGCTGCTGTAATATTGCTAATTTGTGTCAGCAACAGCACCCGGTGGCTTGATGGATGGTAATGTGACTTCAAACATGATACACAATCATTAAAATCAACGGAAGCCTGTCTTTAATTGCCTGGAAACATCATTTTGAGGCAAATGGAATTTCACCTTCTGTTCTTTTCACAATTCAAATGTCAAAAGCGCACATTTT
Organism: Mormyrops attenuatus; assembly: GCA_026777985.1. Classification (NCBI taxonomy): domain Eukaryota; kingdom Metazoa; phylum Chordata; class Actinopteri; order Osteoglossiformes; family Mormyridae; genus Mormyrops; species Mormyrops attenuatus. The sequence goes on along the minus strand of JAODKC010000082.1, from coordinate 67,242 downwards.
TTTTTTCCACAACTTATTTGCTTGAGTTCCTGAACAAGCTACTAAAGCACTTTTGGCCAGTGGTGTTGTCCAAATAATTAGTATCATGGCTGATGATCTTCTCTGCAGAGAAGACATAGCTTGTTTTTGATTATTTAACCAGCTAGGTGTAGCTACATTTCCTAAAGCGACCATCTTTTCCTATCTTTAAAAAAAATACCACGGAGTTGGTCTAGGGCTCTGCATGGACCTTGACTAGCTCTGTTGGTGCTGGAAGACCAGACCGCCGCAGAAGATGCTGGATCAGTGGTTTCGGGATGAAAGGCAGAGCCGTGCCGCTTCACTAAACTCCCCAGACGCACCCTGCAGGACGGACCTGACAGCATCTCCCTCAGGTCCAGCCCGCACGCCTACCGCAGTGACAACTTCCCCCGAAAAATGCTGCACTGGCTGCATGGATGAGGCCACAGAGGCCCAGAGGAGAGGGGAGGCCCTCAGGCCAGGGAAGATGGCACACTGCCACCCCCGCAAAGGGGTGGTGCTCTCTTCAGAATCCCGGCTGCACAGTGCCTCCGGGTCTTCGACTGAAGCCAGGCATTGTTCTCCTGGTTTGGGAAGGAGACCCAGTGGGCCAGCTCAAGCGTAAAGGAGCTGTTGGTTCTGAGGAACTAAACTGTTTCCCATGCCCCCCCCTCCCCACAGTCGATCTTGTACCTGCCCGGTACGTCCTTACTAATAGGCCCCTAAGGCATCTGCCTGCACACACCCTCTGTGTTTGTTTTTGCAGCTCTGTTACCAACTACCTTACTACCCAACGGATGCAACCCTGCTCACGATTCTCATACTTCCCACTAACACAACACATATACTTCAAATTAAAGTCCTATTGATCACCTAACAGCGGGGGGCAATCATTGGGCAATTATGGCATCTAACGGAAAGAGATAGAAACCACACACACGCCCAGGACAGAGAATAAGCAGATCAGTCTTCTGCCAGTGTTTTTACACTGCCAGGTTCAAGCCCCAGCACTAGCTCTGCTGTCGTATCCTCAGGGTTCTACTCCAGTAAAGTATGCAGCTTCTTATGCATAATAAACAGCCAAACCATGCAATTTGACAGTCAGAATACTGACACTATGGGTGCCGGTGTGATTTCCAGCCCAGCCAATAACCCAGAAGCCAAGTGCCCAGGGAAGTGTTATTCTCCTAAGCAAGGGCCCCCGAGTGACAGATGTTCCTCATACTAACTGGCGCCTATGGCAATGTGCCAGCAGGAGGCGATGGAGAGGCAGAGAACCGCTGAACTCGTAGACAATATGAATCCGAAAAAACACAGTTACAAAGATTGCTGCAGTCATCTTAAACTTAAACAAATGTAGAACAATCATATTTTTCATCAATCAGAGCCACAATATACCACTAAAAAAGACCGGCACCTAATCCCTTAACCCCATAAAGATACTTATACTCATATATGCACTTTTTATTAGCATTAGCATTGGGCAATTACTAGAAATAGTCAGAGAGGTAGGCATATTTTTCCTCTTTTTTAACTCGAACGTAAAGGCCTGTTATGACAAGAGGATAACAACAGAAGTCCCCAAAGACTTTTGCTGCTTTTAGCCATAGGCCTTGCAGTTTTGTCCAAAATATGGCAAAAGATGCCACTGTCAGGACACTCTTAGCTTGGCTAATGTTCTTAGCTTGGCTAACAAAGGGCTCCTCACTTGGCTAATGTTCTTAGCTTGGCTAACACATAACTGCTTGCTTGGCTAATGCTCTTAGCTTCGCTAACGCAGGACTCCTAACTTGGCTAATACTCTTACCCTATCTATCACATGGCTCCTCACTTGGCTAATACGCTTAGCTTCACTAACACATGGCTCTTCACTTGGCTAATGCTCTTAGCTTAGCCAAAACAGCGCTGCTCATTTGGCTAATACTCTTAGCTTAGCTTACACAGGGCTCCTCACTTGGCTAATTCTATTAGCTTTTCTAACGCATGGCTGCTCTCTTAGCTAATGCTCACCAGGCTAAAAATTATATAGAAGCAGAGCCTCGTGAAACAGGCCTTGAATGGACCGGAACACGACTCCACATCTGGGCTGTCCAAGGGGAAGAGAAGACAGCCGTTGGATCATGGCACAAGCGGTAATGTAAATGTTTGACGGCAAGCGGGTCGTGGGCGGGGCATGGCTGTTAGCTATTCTCAGAAGAGTGATCAATAACAGAAGAACGCGAAAGGTCTGCAGCTCCAGCACAATCGCTCACATGGCGGACGGCTGTCTCGCCCCAATCCTCCAGGCACAAAACGTCATGCCACATGAGGAAGCAAATCTATAACCTTCCACTATTCCCAACGCAGCATTTATATTCATCTGTGCCCGACAATTTCCTGCATCCCATCTTCCCATCAAGCCTCCTTACCCCATAGCTAACAGACGTGATATTCCTTTACCAGTTTATTTGCTACTAGGTGCTAAAATGACTTACAATATATATCCACTCAGGGGGTAATTCCGTCAAGCTGTTTGCACGGCTCTCCACGAGATGTAATTCACATATTTGAAAAAATCCCTATGTGGGTTTGCACATATATTGTGCAGGTGCGTGATTCAGGTGTTCGAAGCACCTGCAAGCTGGATTTTAAGATTCCAGGCACTGAATGGCACAACTTCCAGTAATTACACAAAAAAGTGTGATGGCTATGGCCATCAATGGACCAAAAGACATCCACACAACAGCCGGTGCTGCATGAGCTCTGAATGCAAAGCAGAGATGGAACTTTCTTGATGCCTTCAAACAGGTTAAACCTACTATACATCCTTTTACACTTGGGCGATGCAGCAAATGATTTATTTAAGGAATAAGTGAAGGTCTCCATAGTGAATTTGTAAGTTTGATCTGATAGTGAACCTCAACTAAATGAAAACCTCTAAACGGAGTGAAACGTTTCGTCCTTGCTTGGCCATTTTCGGCATGCCTGTGGCAAATGTAAAACTGCCTCCAGACAGTAAAGTGAAATAATTACTGTACGACTGCTCTGGGTGCCGACAACACATACCGACAGAATTCACAGTTAGACTAGGTTCCTTAAAATGTGTCAGACTGAAAACTACCAATGCTGCAAATCACAACGGCTGACATAATACTTGGCATGCAAACATTTTAAAAGGTATCAACTGTTTAAATGCATTTTATTCACCAGGATATATCTGTTATTCTAAGTAACGGTAAACATCTTGGCTGCTTTAGACCATAATAAGAGTAAATGACATCTTTGGATAATTTATGTTGATCTTATTTAGAAGGAGTCTAGCAACCATCGCTATTAAATCTTTCAAAAATTTCACTTTATGTTTATGTATAAATTCAACAAATGGAATTACCTGCTAATAAGGACAACTGACTGACAAAGTGGTTACATTATTTTGGAAGAAGAATTGCTTTTTGAGTTAGAATACGATGGGATGTTTTAAAGAGACAAAGCATGGTGCGAACCAACATGGCAGATGACGTGAGTGAGAGAGTGCGACAAAGCATGAGCGAACGATGCCAAACGGCAAAGCCTAGGGTCAAGCACCCGACACCTTTAACCTCAACTTTAATAAATGATGGTTGCTCATTACATAGCATTAGAGGTAATTTTGTATCAGTGATACCATTTTACGTTATGGCTTGGTAATAAGAACCGCGGTTAATATTAAGGACAAATTCCAAGTCATGTTAAGTGCATAAAGCCTGTGGCCTCGTTTTAGGCTCAGATCTCTAAAAGCACACATTTCAAAGCATAATTAATTAAATCACATCCTCTATGATGTCACTGTATACTTGGATCAGAGTTGGAGAACCGTGGAGCTTTATAAAGCTGAGAATATGTGTACGTATATATATTTTAACAGCAATAAACCAATACAGGGCAGCTGTGTTAGACGCAATGCATTTAGCAGCAGAATAGCAGCGATTTCCATTGCTGTCTGAGGATGAACAGGTGCCATAAGGGATCCCCAGAACGTGACATCAGAAACTAAAGAAGCCATTAAACCAAAGAACGGGAGGAGAAACAGAGGATGAGAAGTAGAATGTAAATAAATGCTTGATTACTTTGTCATTCTTTTCTCGGCTTGATTTTGATTCCAGACAAGGAATTCGGGGTCGTACCTATCGAGAGACAGGCAGAAAGAAGAAGGTAGGTGTCTAGGGAAAAACGGAGCTTGACATAAAAAAATATAAAGTAATCCTAAAAATCAATCCATGGTGACGTCCTCCGCCGGCACTCTCATTACCACACACATTTACTTAAAGGCATGCATCAGTAAATGGCAATAAATGCAATACATGAATAATTAATATACTAATAAACAACTAAATGGATTAAGTGGCATAAAGTTAACTGTGCATGTTCTAAAATACATACATCAGCCAGCAAATGTAACCCATTAGAGGTCAGTGCAGTTATTTTAATATTACATTAATATTATTATTATATTCATACAATATAATCATAATATTAATATTAATTATGTTTTCCTCATATAGCTCAGACAACACTAATGACAGAATAACATTAGTGTTTGTGTAAAGTTTATAGAGTAACAATAAATCTGATAGAATGAATAAACAGAAACACTCTCTAGTGCTTTTTGTTAAAGCTCATATCACATCTCCAGAACTGTAAGCAATGTGTAAATGGTTTCTCTAAATGGTTTTCTAATAGAGCCATTCGATTCAAATAAACAGATTATGTATTTTTCGTATGTTTTTTTTGATTTTATCAGGATTGTAGTCATATCATCCTGCCTAATGTTGTCATTCATTTTTGTTTTCATAAAGCCTTTTACCCAAATGTGGTATGAGCAAGGGCAGAGTCGTTTGGCGCGTTATATATGCTATATACAACGACAAGCCAGGATTACTTTGCTGTGAGTGTCTACAGCCACTGGGGTAGTTTTCTCACCACTGTACGAATCCTCATCTCAACAGAAGAACCTCCCCTGTCCCTCTGAGACACAAACACGGCTATATATTAGACGCATACACACCACGCCCCCCTTACTGATTGGTCAGTTCAGCCTTCTGCATATATGCATAATAAGACGAATCCACAACTATGCCATGCAAACAGAGTCAGCTGAGCTGCTTTGGCTGTGCATCCGCACAGCTGCGCTCTGCTGGATCCCACTGGAAGAGGATATGCAGTGTGCTGTGAAAAGCATCTTCCCACTAACTTGTAAGACATTTTTCAAATCAGAGTAACGTTTTTGTGAATTTGCTTTAAACCCATTTCATTATTTAAAACTAATTAGTCAGACGAGCAAACACAGCTAACATTTGGATGCTAACAGCAAAAACTAATCTGTGAATAAGAAGTATGGTGGAGGATTTAAATTGTCCCATCTGCCTGGCAAACTTAAATCTGGATGTGATATTTATGTTTTTATTTCACATTTGTACCCTCCATACAGAAATGAATTCTACTGACTGAAATCAGCACATAGGGTAGATAAAGGAGTAAATTACCAGTCCAGCAAAAAGCTGGCTGAAATATAGAGACGGGATTAAAGAAAATTAATTCTTTCTTTAACTTTCTTTTAACCAATAAAAATTCACGAACATCAGTGGGTGAATGGAGAGTGAAAGTCCCCCAGAGAAAGAGTGTAGGCGGTGACGGTGGAGCTGGCCATGCCGATAGCACGTTTCGGTAAAATGCTTTATGATCTCGGGCCCTGGCGATCTCGGTGTAAAAGCTGGAGAGAGGTCAAAGGTCAGCGTGTACAACACGGCTCCCTCCTGCACCCAAGGCCGTGTCTTTCTAACAACTAAGGCCTCTGACTGTTCCTTACTGTTCCTTAATCACCTGCCTCCCCCGATTTCTGACCCCAGTGTGACTGCGTGCGTACAGTGCCCTCCGCTCACCTGGGATCCTTCTGGATGCTGTCGATGGAGGGCGACCTGGCCAGCGTGGCCTCCGGGGGCAGCGTGGGGCCCGACTTGCTGTATGGAGAGTCCGTGGAGGGGCAGAACTGCAGCGTGCGGTATGGGTCGGCGTAGGCGGCAGTGGTGGGGCCGGCGGCGTAGCTGCCGCGCTGGTAGGCGGCGCCGGCGGCGTTCTGGCTGCCCGTGCGCTGCAGGGGGGTGGGGTCGACACCAGGAGAGGGCGGGGCTATGGTGGGAAGGTAGGGACAAAGGAACAAGGTCAGGAGCTGCTCACAGAATCGATTCATGGGGACTAGCAACGTGGTAAAGGGGCGGAGAACAGGATGCCACCAAGATGAAAGGATGAGAGAGAAGGAGATAAAGAAGAAGGGAATAATGGAGACAGAGGAGCATGAATAACGTCAGAGGAAAGACAGAGGCTGGTATAGCAGAGGCGTCCAATGGGCATGGATACCCTGGCAGATTCAGGGCGTCCCACACTTTACAGGGGATCCCCCCGGGCCCGAGGTGACATTTTTCAGGGGGCCCAGAATGTGTAGCTGGGCTCCTGTACCAAAGTATAGGGAACACAAGTATTTGGGTTCTCTTTAATGTTCCCGATGCAGCATTTGTTTACAGGGCAGGTGGTGCTGAATTTAAGCCAGGTAATCTGCAGCTGAAAAGCTAGAGGGTCCATCAGTGGAAAGGCTCCTGAAGGGGGTGCTACAGTGAGGCCTCTAACATAAGAACAAAATCACTTATATGAGCAATACAATACAAAAAAGCACTTATGTTTCAACAGTGAAAATGCTGAGCCGAAAGTGCAAATGAAGTATAATAACATGCTGATAAATAATTAACGGAAAATACATCTGTGAAAAACCATAAAACAATGAAACGTGCCCCTTATTTGCGCTCTGCATTTATGTATAATTGATCACATTATCGAGCTCTTGAAATGAATCGAAATATAAAAGTGCAGCTGGAGAAACGGCAAGAGAGGCGCACATGGACAGTGCAATGTCCGCTGGCCAATCAGCACCACGCTTTCACTTTTAAATTCCCACACTGAATTACCCGGGTATATAGTTGAGATTATTGCTTCCCGGTGAGACCAGAATTCAGATTTCGAGAAAATTAAAATGGAAATAATACATGCAGCTGCCGGGAAATTATTCCTCGGCTCCGTGTCCCATCTCCCATAAAATATAATTATTGCCTGTTGACTGAAGGGGACAGCGACTTCGAGGATCCACTTTAAAGCTGACGAGAATGTTGCAGAGGACAACGAGCTATAACGAGCTTTTCTTGTGCGTGTTTATTCCTAGCCTCTGGCTGATTCGCGGCACGTGTTTAAAGATACCCGCATGACAGCATCGACAGCTTGATGCTATGTGTCAGCGAACTAGTGCTTCCAGCGCTAACAGCTTAGTACCAACACCCGTCCCCAGTGGACCCGTGTCGCGCGATGCGATGATCGACGAAAACAGAGGTGAGTTGAAAACAGTTTAGATGAAATGCGTCTACCTGGGGAAGATGTTTCGATTGGACGTTTTTGCCCTGAAAGACTGTGATTAATTCAGAATGGACTGACGGTAATTAGGCCAGGATGGAAGATGGATGGATATGGTGGCATGGGAAAGGTGTGATGGATGAAACTGCACGAGGAAGATGTGTTGTGGTCCGGCAGGCACTGAGGCGGGCAAACCAGCAGCAAACACATTACACACAAAGAGGCGCAAACATGTCTGCCTGCTAACCTGCTGAAATCTGAATCAGGCACCATCTGACCAGCAGCGTGTTTTCACTCAGGGTGACGTTAGACAGGCCAGCGTACATTTCACAAGGAAGTACTGTAGCTGTCCAGAGTGATGGAAATCTCACGCATTTATACAGCTCTATGTTTTACTTTATGTACTGAGAGTCTGGAAATTTGCACGTATTTCTAATTTATCATTATATTCAGAGAAGTTCAACCTCCGAAGGCAGCGGTTTCCTCAGGACAATTCAGTAGTTAGATTATTATCCATCACATGGCCATCTACCTGACCACACACACCTGGAGAAAGAGTAGACACACACACACACACACGGACACAAACAAACAACAAAATATTAGACTCCACATCTCATCTGAAACTGCAGAATAGCTGGGAACAGGGGACATTTCCCTTTCATCATGGCCTACAACAGCTTTTTAGCAATCCTGTTTTCAGCTTCACTAAAAGCTAATGAACTCCTCCTTGTAAGAACTCCTCAGAATGAAAGGCGGCGATAAAGGTCGGCACTCCACAGCTTTGATCTGTCTTCCCCTGGGGGGAATAATCAGCTCAGCTATTATCAAACAAACACGTAAACAAAAGAGCAAACGTTGCACACAACAAAAGAGAGAGGTATTATTACTGCTTGGCTACTATCAAACAAACGTAAACAAAAGAGCAAACGATGCACACAACAAAAGAGAGAGATGTTATTACTTCTTGGCTGCTATCAAACAAACAAAAGAGCAAATGATGCACAGGGTGAAAAAGAAATGTTATTACTGCCCGGCTGCTATCAAACAAACATAAATAAAAGAGCAAATGATGCACATAATGAAAGAGGGAGATGATACTGCTGTTCCCTATGTGTAAGGAACAATTAAATGTCATTTAAATGGATAAGATAGCAACTCATTTGATGACTTGATTAAGGAGAACACCAACAGCATGCATCTTTGCTCCCTGTTTGTTCTTCAAGTGGGTGAAGTTTTATCTACAGACTAGAGGATGGGGGATGGTGGCTTTGCCTGTACTCAGAAGGTCGTCAGTTCAAATCCCAGGGTCTTTCTCAAGAAATGTGTCACTTTGGATAAAAGCATGCGCTAAAGAAAAATGAAAAATATTGTCTTGCTTGGGCCCATATTGGTGCGCATTTGCTTGGGCCCATATTGGTGCGCATTTGCTTGGGCCCATAGTGGTGCGCATTTGCTTGGGCCCATATTGGTGCGCATTTGCTTGGGCCCATAGTGGTGCGCATTTGCTTGGGCCCATA
>JAODKC010000082.1:22633-49023 GCA_026777985.1 Mormyrops attenuatus | reverse complement strand
GTAACGCTGGTGCGTCACACCTGCATCTGTACTTCCCGGAGGGGGCTCGAGACCCCCGAGGCAGCAGAGTGGCTCAGTGGGTAGCACTGGTGCCTCACTCCAACTTTTTACAGGCTGAGAGTGTAGCTCGGAAGATTATGGCTCCATTCCAAGGTTGTGGATTCAAAATCCCTTAGCGGGAACGGTAAACATACCGCCATGGGCCCTGAACCCCAACTGGCCCAGGATGGTGGCTGAGCAAAAGCATCTACAAAATACATGCATGAATGTAGACAAGTCAAAAAAAAAAATAATAAAATAGATACTTTTATTGATCCCCATGGGACAATTCTCTTTTTTATGCCTCCCTCAACTTGCTCTTTGTAGAGTAAGCTGTCCGCGAGGGGCTGGCACCTGTAGCGGCGCCCAGGGGGCTGGGGGTTAAGGGCCTTGCTCAAGGACCCACAGACGTGCTGCGGCTGGATTTGAACTGACTACCACCTGATTATAAGCACACAGGCTAAGCCCACTGAGCCACATGTGGCCCCCGAGCAGTAGCTGAAATATGAATATTATCACCACATTTCTGGTTGCTATGCTGTTTTTTTTAACATTGATTAAAATTTTTATTTGACAGGAAAAGGAATCTGCCATGGTCACACCACCGCACATGTGATGTCATCTTAAAGCCCTAATTGTCCTCTTTAAGGGACAACAGCACATAGTAGGTTGGCATGTACAGTATAAGAGATATGAGAAAAGACAAGGGTCAAAAATGAGCCACTGGATCTCAGAGCCTATATGCCTTTTTTGTACTCTGTTTAGGGACGTCGCCCAGTCAGACCCAGTGCCTAGCTCATTAAAAGCAGCCAAGAGATGCCACGGTCAACCTTGGGATCCAGGCAAAGCGAGGGCGGGCAGTCAGCCCGGAAGAAGGGAAAGTGCCCCATTAAGGAGCCTTTATAAAATCCCATAAAAGCCTTTCATGCATTATTGGGGCATCTGAGATCAGTGACAAAGAGCGTTAAGTGCCGTTCAGACCGGCGGCCTTGTAAAAAAGCTGACTTACTGAACACGGTTGCGGAGGAATGGCGTTCCGAGCTCTAAAGGCAGGAAACGAAACGCTGAACACAGAAGGAATAACGGTATTGGGGCATATGGCCATGAGCTGAGACAAAACGGAGGGCAGCGAAGGCAGCGTCACGGAGGAAAAGGCATCTGTAGAGGGTTATCGCTCACGTGGGTTTCAACCAGCACTCTCTTTGAGTTTACTAATGCAGCGGACGCTTTTCTCCGAAGCAGGACAGCAAAGACTGCCAGTCCTGGTAGCAACCAGGGTTAAGGGTCTTGCTCATGGGCTCAATGGCAACATCACTCTGCCAACCCAGGGATTTAAACCAACAATCTTCTGGCTACAGCCAAAGAACCAAAGGCGGATCTACTCTTGTCTCAGATGTGCGGGAGTACAAATGCTGTATGTTCCATACAAGTGTAAAGGAAGCTTGACTGAATTCCCTTTTTTCTTAAAAAAGCGTTTATTTTATAGCACTCCATTCAGAGTTACACGCCATGACATAAACGGGGACATAAGTCAAAATAAAAATACACTGATATTTTTATACCCGAGGCCTCCTGAAAGCGTACTTTGGCGCACAGTTATCCATCTGACTCTTTTCCAAGAAGCGCTCAGCCGATGCAGAGTCACAGCAAGCCTGGAATCTGTCGCAGGAAGCACTGGGCAGAGAGCAGGGAACAGCCCGGACGGCAAACCCAACGGCGATGGGGTCCAAGACCAATGATACCAATTACTTCCAGCAATTTCATCAAGCTATAAACATTTTATGAGATTTACAACTATTCAGTTAGAGATTTCAAGCTACATTGCATTCCGTTAATACATGTTTTTTTATTTATTTAAATGTGAATTGATTTTTTAGAAGGTCACCCTTTTGCTCTGATTCATCCAGGTCTGGCTCACTGTTTTTGTGATTTTAATGGGTGTCGATGGGGATTCCCCAGTTCTCCCAAAGAGGGTTTTCCTGTACAGTGTGATTACTGTACATGGGTCACCATGGATGTATCGATTCTGTAGAGAAGAATCAATTCAAACTGTGGACTTACAATTGCCTGTGATTTATTATTCCTGTAAGGGGCGCTGCAGAGCTCGGAGAAATGTGATCGATCAATAACCTCATAAATTCCTCTGATGCATGGCAACGAAGAATGATGGCACATTGTAATACTATAGAATAATGCTGCAAGGTAGTAATCATAGAATATCAACATGCGAATTCAACAGGACGGCTAACAAAGAGTATGACGCTGAAGTGATGCTGCTTATAGTTAAACTAAATTAACGTCTCAAGTAGTTGTATTTGTAAGCTGCAAAGAAATAAAGACTGAAAAATAAAGTCTTTATTAATGGGCTTCACGGCCATATAGCGAGGGAGCGAGGCTAGCTACATGACCTACCGACAGAAGAAAAGTTTTTTAATGGCCATTTGGAGCGGCCTCACTTTCCTCATGTTTACGGACCCCTGGAACTCAGGCTGAGCGATCCGTCCAGTTGATGAAAGAGCCTGCTCCGCAAATTTGCACGTGACGATAATGAGGAACTGAGCCATTACTTTAATCATTATCCCTCAGAGCCAGGAGACATTTAGCAGCGTGCGAGGCGGCGAGAGGAGAGGTAGTTAGAAACCAGGATTTATGACCTGTTTCTGCTCGGTCCCCCAGGAAGACGTAGCCCCTAACCTCAGTAAACAGCCACATACAAATTAAAGATAAGGCAAAAATAAAAACTAAAGCTAAAAATATGACAGTCACTTTGCTTAGCAGGCCCCCTGGCTGTACTGCGGTTGAAACTGAAGGTAATTTCCTATGTTGCTTGGCCAGGGGATGGAATATACCAGCGTTGGCATTACTGTGTGTGTGGGCTCACCTGTGTTAGGGTGGTAGGCTCACCTGTGTTAGTGTGGTAGGCTCACAAACTCACCACAGCTGGTTTACTAGACGATGAGACTCTGATAGTAGATGACCAGTTACAGGAGCCCACCTTTGTTGCAGATAGATTTCTTGTGGTGCAACATGTGAGAGAAACCTACTTGTGTGTTAGTGTCATAGGTAAGGGAGCTTACCTGTATTGGTGTACTAGGTAAGCAAGCTTTCCTGTGTTGGTGTACTACATGAGTGGGGTTACTAGTGTTGGTGTACTAGCTGAGTATGCTTATCGATGTTGGCAGTGGAGGGAGCTTACCTGTATTGGTGTACTAGGTAAGTGGGCTTACCTGTGTTGGTGTACTACATGAGTGGGGTTACTAGTGCTGGTGTACTAGGTGAGTATGCTTATCGATGTTGGCAGTGGCGGGAGCTTACCTGTATTGGTGTACTAGGTAAGTGGGCTTACCTGTGTCAGTGTTGACGGTTGAGGGAGCTTACTTTTAATGGTGTACTAGATGAGTGAGCTTACCTGTATTAGTGTGGGCTTATTGGTGTTGGTGGTTGAGGGAGCTTACCTGTACTGGTGTACTAAGTGAAAGAGCTTACCGGTGTTACTGTTGGTGGCTGAGGGTGCTTACTTGCATTAGTGTACTACTGGAGGTTAATGGGCTTACCAGTGTTACTGTTGGTGGTAGAGGGAGCTTACCTGCATTGGTGTACTAGGTGAAGGGGCTTACTGGTGGTGGTGGTTGAGGGAGCTCACCTGTATTGGTGCGGTAAGTGCCTGGCTGCAGAGGGTCTCCCTGGCTTTGACTCAGGCTCCGGATCGGGGGCTTCTGATAGACTCTGTCCTCATAGATCGGGTCGATGTGGTGCTCTGGAGACTGCAGGGGTCGAACCTCAGACCCCAAATGGCTGTGCTGGCTGCTGTAGGACCCCCTGGATCCTGCCAAGAATACGACAACAGGTGGTGAGGTAAATATATCACCGGCACATTCAATACAATCCTATGGGCATTGACTGTTAGGGCGATGCCTAAAGCGACTGCTAATTAAAATTCTCCCCGGCTCTGAACACACAGATACGTTGATAAAAAAGAGCACTCTATAAAACACAGGCCAGTTGTTGTCTTAGAGGAGACAGCGATATGGTCTGCCTGCAGAGGAACATCCTGGGTCGCACCTCGTGGGGCCGACTAGCAGATAAGGACACGGCAGACGTCAGAGTCCCACTGAACCACAGATCACGAGTCACTCAGAGTCACTTAGAGTCGTCCACATGTGCAAATACATGAACATGATGGTGCAGACTATGGCGTAGACGAGTTTGAGTTGCACTGCAGAGCCCTGGACCTTCACCAATCGCAGGGTGTGGCCGGTCTCATTCTGTGGGAATCTCCTCAGTGTTCTCATCCTGTTATTCTCAGGAGAATCTAATTCCATGAGAGTACAGACAATAAGGACCTGGACTTTCAGTTTCTCTTCCCCTTAATCACCTTATCAGCACCAGCCAGATGAGTACCGCTGGCCCCTAACCTAATTCCTCCGTTGTACAGTAGATCTTCGGTGATAAGGTAGATATTTCCAAACCCAATAGAAACGACTTGTTCCTGGGTCAGTTGACCAATCTGCAAGTGAAGGCCTTAGGCCCAGGATCCAAAGTAGTGAAGCAGTGGAGGAAATGCCTTTCAGTTGACTCTTATTGGTAGACGACACTGGGGGCGAGGTGCAAATTTCACTCTGAATCAAAGGAGGAGAATAAATCAAATGGAATGTTCTGCCTGCAAAAAGGCTGCTTCACCAGCACCGCTGCGAGTGTCTGAAGACCTTGTCCAGCAGCCAGCGAGTTTAAAGGCTTTGGAAAGAGGTGACAGGGCTTCTGGCGTCTGGGCCAAACTCGTCCGCAGGACCTGAGGAGTGGGACTCAAACGATCGATTGTACGGCGAGGTAAGTTGTACGTCTGCCAGAGAATCCCCATCGAGGACCGAAAGCAGTGAGGCTGACCCACTGCCCGAAATTAAGCCATTCCATCATGAGAATCTTAGCAGATGAAGAGACAGACACTCTAGCATGCTGGTATACACACACATACTGTACAAACCCTGAATATATAAAACTCACATTTGTACTTCCCATTTCCTTGCTAGGACAGAAAAAAACTCATGCTAAAATATCTTACTACGAAGAGCTTGAGACCAGAAATTCTGTCATTTCTGTCACAGAAAGTAATTTTTGAATTTCTATGAATTTACCATGAAATATATAGCTTTAATTCCATGCTTGCGAATCTTCTGAATTTGCTGCTCAATGTCACGTTCACACACCAACGTCAAGTTCACGCACCAACGTCACATTCAGAACGCTCTGAAAAGGGGACTGCAGCCTGGCTTGGCCCTGCAGTGAGAAGGCGATGGAGAAGCGGTCCCGCTGTAGCCTGTCACAGACCATGTCTTCACCTTCTCTACAATCGAGACTGACTCGCTGCTCCTCGCTCCATACCCTGCGTGAACCCGGCCGCACTGGAGGGCTTCGGAGCCATCTGAAACGCCTTTAGGATAAGCGAGGGCCCGTTAGCTGCTTAGTGTGTTCATGTGCTGTGCCGAAGACAGCGTCAACCACCTGGTATGGAAGCTCTCACAGCAGAACCAGACGGTTAATCCACACTAAAGGCACCGAGTCTCAGAGGCACATTAGCAGGTTCCTATTTTCCAGGCCACTGGAAAAATCAAAAATGATATAAACACATAGATCTACATGAGGAGGTGACTGATCGCAATGAAACACAGCAGTGAATTCCAAGGGGATAAGAACCAGGAAATGGCCAGTGCACTTCAATTTGGGTGACAGCGCCTGTGACTTAACAGGGCTCAGGTCTCAGGCTTAATGATGCTTATTTGCTGGCTTGCCAGGGCAGACCTCATGATCTCAAAACCAGTGACATCCACTGCGTGCAAAAGCACTGGAGCGCATGTACACTGCATGCAGGGCAGATGCACGACACCAATTAGACGGCATGTTTCCACAAGGCGCAGCCGGCAAATGGCTACGGGGGGCATTTGTGAACACATGGCCCACTCCCGCTGTTCCTCAGTCCGGAATAATGAGCAATAAACCGGGAAATCGATGCACCAACGAGAATCCACCAAACAGCCATTTCCTGCTTTTTACGGGGGGGTGCGAAGCGGCGATGACATGCCCGGCCGAGTCGCGGGAAAGGCGCTCATCATGCTACCATGAACGCTATCCGTTTCCCGCAGAGCTTAATGCCCAGAAAGCTTGAGTCGTAGTTCGCTGTCTCTGGTGCAACGGCCAGTCCTCATTTTGACATCCGAGATGCTTCAGAAATTGATTGTTGGGAAGATAGTTTGTGCAGAAAAAGCAAGGGGATTTATAGAGAGTCAACCCTGAGATGTCTTTGTAAGAGCTCAGACTCGATGCTGTAATAAAGAAATCATTCACCCATGACTGTTATCGATCGAATAAAGACTCAAAACATGCCCTGAAGTACTGAGACTCTTCAAAACCCAATATGCAGAGAGCTGCCACCATTAAATGTTATAATTATTCATCACAAGTTAAAAAATATCTTGTCTAAAAGAGAGAAACAGCCAAACACAGGAAATATGATGGCTGAAAATGCTTCGCCTTGCACTTTTCTCTGGGATGAAGAATTTCTAATTCTCAGAGGTCTAAAGAGAGAGACCAGAGAGACAGACCAGTGAACATCTTGTACTTGCATACTGCATAGTCTATCTGCTCTTAGCGGGTGCTTTAATCGAGCACTTAATTAATTTAAGGGTACTGCTTCAGACCTGTAGGTTTCTAGTCCAGTCCTTGGGGACCTGCAAACAAAGAGCCGGGGGAGGGGAGCAAAGAGCCGGGCTGCCTGGCAGGGAGCTGGGAGGGAGCGAAAACATGAACCGACTGTGGGTCCCTGAGGACCGGGTTTGGAAACACTGCTGTAGTCTGTGAGACCCATTCTAGTGTGATCTACGATTGGGGGGCAGCTGGGACCGACTCACCTGCGAGGCTGCCAGGTCGCTGGAGGGTGGCATTGGCGTACAGGTCATGGGAAATTTTGTACTGGTCCGAAGAATGCACCAGGCGCTTGGTGGGGGACAGCGTGGCGTAGCTGCCAATGACGGAGCTCAGCTGGTGCAGGGGCGAGGAGCTGGAGGCGTGAGGTGGCGAGGCGCCAGCGTGCCCGGACGATGAGGACGCCGCCGCGTTCACCGGGGAGCTGGCACTGTAGGATTTGGCAAGCCGGCTGGGTGATGGCTTAGGCGAGGAGATGCGCTGCAGGGTGGCATAGCCAGGCGCATCGGAGACTGACGCAAGCCGCTGCAGCCGCGTAGGGGAGCCGGCCGCCTGCACCGACAGCGGTGAGCTCACGCGCTGCGCTGGCAGAGTGGCGCAGGAGTAATAAATGGGTGTTGGCAGTGCGGGCGGCAAGTCCGGCAGGTGGAAGGCGCTGCCGTGGCTCGGCGCGAAGGAGTCCTGTGACTGTGACTGCGAGGCCTCCCCTGCCAGCTGGGCCGCACGACTGGACGTCACCTGCAGGGGGCAGAAGACAAGACCCGTCTTCATGACACCACCCGAACCCAGTGCTCTCAGGAGGAATAACAGGGCAGTGCCACGAATACATGGGGGATTGAAGTGTTCTAATGGGTTAGAACAGGATCAGGAGCTTAGGGCCTTTGGGGGGGCAGCAAAACGCAGACAGATTCATACTAGTCCTTCAATCACCGCACCCTGAAGGGAAAAACGACGTTCCTTGATTACCCCAGAAAAATACAGGCAGAGCTCTTCAGGGGAGAGAAACCTCTAAGGCTACTCTTGCTGATATCCGAAGTCAATTTTGCCGACAATGGTCTTCAAAAAAATATAATGTGGAAAAGGACCGCGCCTCCAAGATGGGCCTTGTACAGGCCCCCCCAGGCCCCTCTCCTGGCACTTTCACCTCACCACTAAACCCTCACTGTGGGCACCTCAGTTTACACCAGCTTCCAGAGACTTCCATTTCACTTGAGCTTCTGAATAAAATGTTTTGTTTTGGGTTGCTCGCGAGTGAAACTCACTTCGTAAGAATGTCATTTACGTGTTAGGAGCTGCACTGGATACTGACACAGTAACGCTGCCCCCTGTCAGTAGAGGACCTTTCCTGCTTTATGTCTAATTCATATACATGCTTCATGAGAATAATACCCTTGGGGGGGCTCAGGTTCCCCTACCCTCTTCGCATTTGCTGGCCATTGAGGGCACTCTGGCTGAGAGCTCCCAGAGGAGGTACAAAATGCAGTGAAAAAAAGCTGTCAGTTTTTCTGGGGCTTGTCCAAGAGAAACGGACTAAAAAGAGAGAAGAGATTAGACAGCGTTGGCAATCCCCGAGGGCTGGCGTTCAGCGAGACAGACGGCGGTGTTGGGAAATTCGCCTTGAAAACACATCTCTCAAATTTTTGGCTACTTTTCCTAAAAAGTTTCTTAAATATGTTAATTTTTTTTTAATTAGATGAACGGGTCAAGGCAAATAAAATGCAAAACACACTGCATAAGATGTCAATTAACCAAGCTAGACTGCATAGATAACATCATCCATTAAGACGATGCAGTGAACCTTAGGCTGACGTAAGGTTCCCCAAGGTCTTTATGATACATCAATGAGACGGGAATAAGACAGATAAGCCCCTCCCAGTCGCCCAGACAGAAGGCGGGGTAGAGGGGGCGTGCCTACCTGGTTGTAGCTGTGCACGGCCCCCCCGACCTGCCCGCTGCGCGTGGGGAGCTGGGGGGCCGCCGTGTCACTCAGGGCCAGCGTCTGGCTGCTGTGGTACCCCGAGGAGTATGGGAAGGAGCCCTCCGCGGTGGCGTTCAGCTGCAAGGAACTCTGAGACAGGAGGCTTGGCCCTGCGAGGGAAGGGGAGAGAGACGCTTAGGGTTTGAGATCGGAGGTGAATGGTGTAGCTGAGATACCAGAAATGCACTGCAGGAATCCAGGAGGACCTGGCTTCCCGCTGGTGAGGATGCACTCATCCATCACTGAATGACAGGTACGTGGGACGTCGCCCCTGGAGACAGGCGCGGCACAACCTTCCTATAGTGAGGTTTCTGGCAGCGGCAGTGATTACCACCACTCTAACACGCATTTCCATGGGGCCCCTGATGCTCGGGGCCCCTCAGTTACTATACTATATATTAAACAAACACGTTCCTTATTTTAGAGGTGCTGCAGCAGCATGTCCAGATAACCAGCTAGCTGGCTACAATGTTAACACACATTCCATCTCTCTAAATATGACAAATGTAACCAAAACAGCAGCCATTGTGCACCGCCACGAGGGGCCACGTGAGCACGACACACCTACAGTACAGTAGGCAGTGTTTGTTTGCAACTGCGACGTTATCCGGGAAACGCAGAGCTCGTTTTCGTGTTAAGGGGGAAGGCATCATCAGTGTGGCTCTTATGCACGATGCAAAAATTGGTCCAGCAAATCCAGGGAGGATGATTCAACAAATGAAATTTCTGTTCAGGGTGAGAGACAACTTCTACCATTTCCTCATTCAGGTAACATTCCAGCACAACAGCTATGCAAATTTGGGCAAATTCCAGGTAAATTCTGGAATTTAGCTGAATTCTTCAGTTAAATCCTTCGCCCCTACATTCTTGGCTGCACATCCCTCTATGACTTGACACCAGTTATCCAGAACAGGGTGAGCCAGAAGCCATTCCCAGGATGCACAGTGGTCAGTCAGCCATCCACAGAAGGTTAGAGCCCACAGGATGCAAACCCACAAGCTTTCGGGTATCAGAAACACCACCTTGATGTACAGACAGCCCCTGCACCAGTCTGACTTTTAAATGGTTCCCCACCCACTTGCAAAAGTGAATGATGTGATTTTAAACACGCAGTTTCGCTTAATGCTCCTGCCAAAAGCAGCTTTTAATTGTGCCACGACTCACTGTCCCATCATATTTGCCAGTAATGATGGGCTGAGGAATATATACAGTTTGCACTTTGAAACATTACAGGTAACACGCTCTGATAATTAAAGAGAAAAGGCATATTTCGCATGTGGTGAGATACGCCTGGGCTATTGAGGCGCCAACATGTACGACAGAAGCTCAGCGGGCACATCCTGATAAATGAGCCGCCCCACAGGTTGCCAAGCGAATGCCGGCGGTAAAGCATTGTCCAGCACTGTGGGTGTTCTCCCACAGTCCGAGAAACACACAGGCAAGAGAATTGGTGTCTCAAAATTGCCCATAGTGTATGTGTGCCCCGCAATGGACTGATACCCCTTCCAGGGACCCCCACCTTGTGCCCTGTGCCACATGGAATATTACATTCAGACACCCCACCTTCAGCATACAGGCAGTGCCGAGGTTAAGGACGAGTTCCCTTCCCTAAGTCATAGGTAAGCTGGAAAAATAGTAATACAGTACTTAACAATGCTCATACAATAATAATACAAGTAACTACATATGGTTCTCTAATGTACATAAAGCCAACACACCACTTTTCACGTGTCACCAAGTGTCACAAAGCAGTGCATGAATTTGTTATTATGAACCATGGAATTTAACTCAAATTTTTATATAATAGGCTTTATGGCAGTCCGTTCATAAGTATGAGCTATCTGTGAATCTGACTTTCTTAACCTGGGGACCACCTGCGTTGATTTCAGGGAGGCAGATAGGGGTGTAGGGGGTGTCGTTTAGGCTCAGCAGTATTTTGGTAATAGTCCTGGTATTTTGGGTGCTGGCAAAAGATTTGTTGAGTTGGGGGGGGGGGGGGCAATAAAATTTAGAGGGGGTGGTAAAGTTTGCTGACTGGATGGGTGGAGTCACGGCGGTACGACTCTCTGCCAGTTAATTTTTCCCGAATAGGGAACGTCAGATTTCCGGGACACTTCGCATCATTGGCAAGTGTCAGGGAGCTGCTTGCAGGAGTCTCCGGGAACTTCCGGGAGAGGTAGGATGACTACACATTATATTATTTATATATAAATGCATGCAATAAGCTCGATTTATGTTTTGTTAACATATATCTGCTGAAAGCTACCCGTCGGTCTGAAACTGGGAAGGCACTTAGCAGGTTTAACATGCAACCATCGTGAGAGCGGTTATACTTGGGGGTTAAGCACCGCCGGCGTCTCCAAAGAAAGCTTCCTCACACACATCGGGACTCTTCGCCATTTCCTGTTGCCTTCAGGAGAGTCACACCGACCCTTTCAGCCGGCTGAATGCCAGTTTGATTACCGCTCGCTTAATTATTCGCAGACTGCTTGCTTCCCGAAAGCGACGTGCTCTCGCAGCGCCAAAACGCTCCCCGCGCACCGCAACCGCCGGCTGCTTTGTGTGCCGTAGCGGCTTCCACAGGGCCTGACCGACGTGCCACTTTTATGCGACTTCTGGTGGGGGTAGAGGGGAAAAAAGGGGGGGATAATTTCACCATACAGGTAAAATTATGCCTTTTTAGCTTGGGCATCGGGAATGTGCAGAGAGCAGAAAGTAACACTATGTGCTTCAATTACAGCATTTGTGAGGTGAGGAGCATCAAATGTGTATCTTAGCATCATGTGGAAAATTTTTAAATGATCATTGCAGTACTTTCTGCACATCAGTTCATTTTAGTTTCCATTCTAATTACATCCCTTCTAGGGTCTAACCCAGCCTTGTGCCCCCCCCGCGACCCTGAAGAAATAGCTACAGAATTTAAATTTTGAAGCATTTTTTTATATTTCAAAGGGAAGCTGTTCTATTAGGCAGGCAGCAGTTTGATGGAAAGTCTGATTGACGGTTTACGCTGCGGTGTATAAACCAGAATGTACTGTATATAAAGACAGCATACAGGAAGTCGCTGCATGCACCTGCAAGCCGCTTCAGATAATGCTATCAGTAAACTAATTACATTCAATAGATTCTAAAATGTCATGCTGGCTACAGGCTTCTGTCAAACTTTTGAGCATGCTGTTCTCAATCAGGTGTCTGACATCTGTTCTGATTCTTCTAGACCAGGGGTCTCCAACTCCGGTCCTGGAGAGCTACTATCCACTAGGTTTTCTATTCTACCTGGCTTCTGATGAACCACACCAGTTCCTGGTATTTCCCTGAGAAATTGTGTGGCTCATCAGAGGCCAGGTAGGATAGAAAACCTTCTGGACAGTAGCTCTCCAGTTGGAGACCCCTGTTCTAGACCTTTCTGCAGCTGTTGATACTGTGAACCACGAGATCCTCCTGTCCACCATCTCTCAACTCCTATCTCCCGTAAATCAGATCACTGGAAGATCACTGGGGTTCAGAGGTGTCCAGGTCACATCAGGTACCTGGTGTGCCTCAAGGTTCAGCCCTTGGTCCCCTACTCTTCTTCCTGCACACTAGCGCTTTAGGTTTGCCCATCCAGTCACTGGCTTTTCCTACCACTATGCTGATGACACCCAGCTCTACCTGACCATTCCTATCGAGGACACCAGGCCTTACTGAAGCTGCAGCCTGAATGAGGGATTCTCACCTGCAGCTGAACTTTTCTTGTCTTCCTGGCCAATCGCACCATTTCCTATGGCGCCAATGTACAGCTTAGATCATCAACACCGTCTCTGGCAAAGTCAGCCAGAAGCATATGGGTAATAATAGATGACCAGCTGTCCTTTGCTGAGCACATTGCAGCTATCTGTCAGTCCTGTAGATTTGCTCACTATAATGCCAGGAAGATCAGACCTCATTTGTCAGAATATGCAGCTCAGATCCTAGTCCAGGCACTTATTATCTCTCAACTAGACTATGCCGACTCGTTACTGACAGGGCTACCAGCCGCGGCTGTGAAACGGCTACAGATGATTCAAAATGCGACAGCATGTCTGGTAGTCAAACATCCTCTCCTCAACGTGAAAATAAGTCAAACTTCTGATGTTTTCCATATGTGATCAATGACGAACGAGCTACCATCCACATCCAGACATCAAAGAACCTGTCAACAAGATATGCCTCAAGACTGAGTTTTCAGGTAACACCTCAATGAAATCATCTGACCACTGAGCAGCTCTGTCTTCATTCACTATCCCTTGGTTATGGTCTCTTGGCCTAGTGCTCATTGTGTCTTTGATTTGAATAGCTCTCTTTTTGCAATGTTTTTGTATTGCATAGCTCTTGCTCTGATGTTAACTTACCCTTGATACTGGCCATTCATTGAAAGTTCAGCGTAGCTGTACCTATGCCTAGTTGGCACCTTGACAGTTGTGTGTTTGAAATGTATGATCTCCCTCACTTGTATGTCTCTTCAGACAAAAATGTCTGTAAATAAATAAACGTAATATATCCATCCATCTTCTTTATGTGCTTGTCTTGGGTCGTGGGGTCTAGAGCCTAAAGGTGCAAGGCTTGGGAATAACCCAGAAAGATGTCTCAGCTCATGGCAGGGCGCACCGGCACCACGAAACCAGAGGAAACCTCACAATGACATGGAGAGAACAGGCAAATTCCACAGAGATGTGAGACAGCAGTGCTAACCACTGTGCCACCGTGTCATCAGCTAACGCAAGGTAAACATTTTGTTTTGATTTGATGTTGTTCAATTAATGAAAATAAAGCCAATGACTGAAAATGACTGAAGTACAGTAGAGTCTCGCTTACCGACATAAACGGGCCGGCAGAACGTCAGATAAGCGAAAATGTCAGATAATGGGAGGTGTTAAGACAAAGCCTATTAAACGTCAAACTATGTTATAATTTTACACATTACAGTATGAACCTAATAACCATGTTTTACAACAAAACAACAGAAAAAAATAACTGAAAAAATGAACTTACAGTTACAGAATTGTCTAACAATTCTACTGTACTTAGTAGTCCTGTGAGGGGCGCATCACTGTACAGTCGGGGTAACTAATTAGCTGCGGAAGAGTAGGGAGCAACAAAAAATAGACGACGCTCACGCTCGCAACTTGCAGTTCTTTTTGCCGATTGATATGTTTTTTTTTTTTGCGGTGGGACGTCAGATAATATGGAATGTCGGATAAGCGAAGGTCGGATAAGCGCGACTCTACTGTATTTAGTGAATGTTACACCTACTGAAACCTATGGAAAGAGCTTGAGTTAAGCAGTATTACAGGTAAAGCTGGAGCCTCGCTTTGCGCGCAACATCAGTTCCCCGTGCGAGTGCTTACTGTCGCCTGTCGAAAACTCCTGAGGGTCCAGGATCCCAGATTCCTGAAGAGACCGGATACAGGAGTCCACCAGTTCCAGACCTGTGGTCAGTTCCTCCTCGATGTCCTTCTGTCTGTCTGTGAACACAGCAGGGGGAGTGGCGAGTGAGGGGCTGGCTGGAGATGGCCCAAGAGCCAGCAGGGAACCCACAGTCCGCCACTGACAGCACACCCTGTCACTTACACAAGAGGTTCGGAGCCAAGCAGCATGGCTGTGCCTCGTCTGACCCCACACCCACCCGTATATGGCAAAGTCTGGTTCAAATCTCATGAGTGTCTATGCTGTTGGATCATAGGTCCCCCATATTGTTACAAAACAAAATTGGATTAGTTACATATCTCTCACCTCTTATGGTTCTCTAGCTCAATTCATCTGGTTATATATCTCACCTCGTATTGTCCTACAGCTCAACTCTGATTATATATCTGAACTCTTTACATGATCACACATTAAGTGTTTTTTTCCCTGGAGACATAGCATGTTTCAAGATTGAGTTGTGTGTGAGTTTATGGTTCATCCCAAGTGGTCCTAAACACCTCTGTGAGTTTATGGTTCATCCCAAGGGGCCCTAAACACCGCTGTGAGTTTATGGTTCATTCCAAGTGGTCCGAAACACCTCTGTGAGTTTACCTTTTGTCCACGCTGTCATTTTGTGTTACATCTGCTGGAGTCCTAAAGACTCCTTTAATCTGTCCCACGTGCCTGGCTTCTCCTCGAGATGACCGTAAGGAGCATATTCGGAGAATCACCATCATCTTAAACAACGTTTTTGGCACCCATCCCCACACTAAATTTCAACTAAAGTTAAACATTAACTTGGCACCATTTTATCAGCTGGGACCTTAAACAGAAAAGAGCAGGACAAGGACAGACTGAAATAAAGGCTATTTATGGGCAGACATGCAAAAAATATGTGAGGGTTCCAGTTTAGATATCGTCACATAATAGATATATGAGAAATTGAGGCCAGTTCCTCCATCCATCCTCCCACAGACGGCCTGAGTGGGGACCTCTGTCTTTCTCCCTTCCGTTTATATCTTTTGCTTGTTATATTGTGTTTTACAGAGAGTCCAGGGTTGTTACATGATTTTTAAAGTGGAAGGCAATGCTCAGATGTGCGTGTGTGTGAGAGCGAGAGAGGGAGGCAGGATATGTGGTCCTGTGCAGCAGTCCCACAAGGCCAAGCTTCTCTGCACGTACCGCTTTCAGAAACTCGTGGAAAAACAGGGAAGCCAAATTTCAACAGGGATACATTGGAAACGTGTGGGGGGTGAAAAGCTCTTCCAAGTAATAACATCTGCAGATATTTTATGACCCGTAATTAATTTGAAACTGTATTTGAAAATCTAAGATATTTTAACATATTTTTAAGGAACCCTGGGGGTCAGATGACTGCAAAAGTAAAGTATCAGGACACACCATAAACGTGTATGTAGGTAGGTAGGTAGGTAGGTAAACTTTTATTTATCCCTCGGGATGGTTCCTCCGGGAAATTCAGTAAGGGGGGGGGGGGCGGTAATGCAGGGCCCGAACCTGCAATCCACCAATCGCTTTCCTTCATGATTTTGGATGATGCTACATGGTGACCAATGGGAACTCTTTTTTTTTCCCCATAAAAACAAGTAATTTATACAGGCAGAGAAGTGCTGTCGCGAGAAAGGGGCCGTGCTTCCCAGGCCGTGTCTGTCAGCAGTCAGCACACCAGCAGGGTGCTCGTCACAGTCCTGAGAGCTCGGCTTTACTTCTCATCTATTCTAAGAACGAAAGGTACAGAGTGTAATAAAAGGACAATGAGGAAAAGTCATACCTTGGTTATTCCAACGAAACTGGTCATCCGCTGAACTGTAAGAGATAAAAAAACAATGCTTTGTTTACTATGGCCAGCAATTCATTTGCAAAACACACATTTTGTGTTCTTTCTGTTAAATAGCTTATTGATCTTGTACAAAATACGCCACGGACCAGCCTGTGCCATATATACCACAGATCAGCCTGTGCAGAATCCACCACAGATCAACCTGTGCCGAATGCAGCACAGACCAGCCTGTGCCAGATACACCACGGACAAGCCAGTGCCAAAAAGCCTCTGCATCATCACAAGACCAGCTGGCCGTTCGCCAGCCTGGAGACCTCCATCGATTCTGCCGCCCTGTCAGAGTGGTATGATCTGTCTTCGTTTACACCAGGGCAAGAGACTGCAGAAGAAGCACCACGCCAGTCTCACACGGTGCCTCGGCCAAACCCATTTCTGGCCACAGCCACCAAACGGCTGTTAATCCTTTACCCCCACAGCCAAGACAAGAAATCTCAAGTCAAAATAAGAAATGACACAGAAAGTAACCGCCTGGGAGCAGAAAGGCGGGCGGTAGACATCTGCTCTACACAACTGCTTCCTCTTTGACCCAGACTAGAGCAGCAGGATCCATCTCCAGCAAAGCCGAACCGAGACCTCTGCATGCCATCACAACTCAAACGTTCTTTATGGTCAACATATCCATGTTCAAGTACACAGAGCACTGAAGGACCATCTCCCTTAGGCCCCCTATGGTACTACACATTAATACAAATACATCACATCAAATCAAATCAAATCAATCAACCAACCAACCAACAGAGATGCCGCAAACGGCCAGATGCACCAACACAAAGGTGAGTTTCTGGTGTTTCAGTACAGCAAGCTCTCTGATTCTGGAGCATTGGAAGAGTGTGGGATTTTAAATGCCATATCATACACCAGCATGTCTTTTGTCTGGACAGCCGTAGAAGTCCCTGATTTAAAAATAAAAAGTGCTGTATTATATCGACTGAAGAAAGAGAGAGCATCTTTTATTGATGCGGGAACCATCTAGTGTTTGGCAACACTGGAGAGCGGCGTGCCAATTCCGTGCTGGGGGGCACAAGCGCTGAAGCCAGGATCCAACACCACAGCAACAGGGTTAATGTGGAAACAGGCAGCACCGATAGGCAGGGTGTACACAACCAGATTCCGAACTATCGCTATCAGCTCTACTGTAAAATTTATTAATAGAATGCGAGACTCCTTATATCGTTCCATAGCTAAACTCATTTGGTTATATAGCTCAAGTTGTTGGCTTAAATATCTCACCTCGCATGGTTCTATAGCTCAACTTGTTTGGTTATATACCTTACCTCGTATTGTTGTATAGCTCCGCTCATTTGATTATATATCAGGATGCACTTCCTTACATAGCGTGTAGTTGGAGTATGGAATAGTCTTCCTGCTAGTGTAGCGCAAGCTAAAACCCTGGGTTCCTTTAAATCTGAGATAGATAATATTTTAACAACTCTGAGCTATTAGTTAGGTTCTCCCCAAACGGGCTTGATGGGCCGAATGGCCTCCTCCCGTTTGTAAATTTCCTGTGTTCTTATTATATATCTCGCTTCATATGGTTCTATAGCTCAGGTCATTTGGATATATACTTCACTGCGGATGGTTCCATAGATCAGCTCATTTGGTTATAAATCTCACTGCGGATGGTTCTATAGCTCAGCTCATTTGGTTATATATCCCACTGCGGATGGTTCTATAGCTCAGCTCATTTGGTTATATATCTCACTGTGGATGGTTCTATAGCTCAGCTCATTTGGATATATACTTCACTGCGGATGGTTGTATAGCTCAGCTCATTTGGATATATATCTCATTGCGGATGGTTCTATAGCTCAGCTCATTTGGTTATATATCTCACTGCATATGTTACTATTTCTCAGCTCATTTGGATATATATCTCACTGCGGATGGTTCTATAGCTCAGCTCATTTGGATATATATCTCACTGCTTATGGTTCTATAGCTCAGCTCATTTGGTTATATATCTCACTGCGGATGGTTCTATAGCTCAACTTGTTTGGTTATATATCACAACTCTTTACCTGTTCACACATTAAGAGGTTGTTTTTCCCTCTGGAGACATGATATGTTTCATATTGTCATTATTTCAATATCCAGCATGGTCCTCCCAGATAATCTAATCATACTACCCTTCAAAATGTAGATCTGACCCAATCAGATATTTTTCACTGATTTGTAGACTAAACTCACACTACAAAAAAACATGAAGCGATGATTCTTTCACATTGTTTGCATGAAGTCTGTGATCTCTGGGGGCTTGAAATGTAGATATGAAGAGACACTGAAATTTCTTTCACAGATGAAAGATCAAAAAAAAAACACGAGCGTAACACAGCGAGCATGTAGTTTTCCCCACCAACAAAGATATCCAGGTGTATGTTACGTAAATACAAAGCGTAAAAACCAGGGCTGGAAATCCACAGACTCCTGAACCTGGTAACATCCCACCGAAAAAGGCCGGCATCAACCTTCACAGAAGTACATAGAACCTTTAGTCACTGTACCTCAAACATTGAGAGAAGCGAGGGAAAATATTAAAACAAAAATTTTCCCTTAACTACAGGAGATTTCTTGTTAAAGTCAGAACCTGGAGTCGGTAGCGCTACAAAGCCGCAGCGTCTCCTTTGAGTAACCAGCAGCAAATTTAAACCGGCACGAAAACTACGAAAGTACTCACGGTTCCTGCGCTGCTTAATACATTCTATAAATACAGAAAGAAACGCAGCGGGAGACGCAGCACGCTGCATGATTAAGATCCACAGCAACCTGCGCGGCCGCCTGGCGCCACACCAAGTTTGCACGCTCCAGATGAAAGACGGAAGGAGCCTGACATCCTGGAGAGACGTCGAGGGACCTGCAGAGCGCTCCAGGGCAGCACTGCAAGCATTTAGCTGGCGCCATGGCAACCGCCTCCTCCAAACCCTGCCTTCCACAGCATCCTCTACCGCGCGCCACAATGCGCCCTTTGTCTGTCTCCTTCCTGCTTCCTCCAGCTTTCTTTGGGGAAGTGGGCGAGGAGAATCAAGGTAGCTGCTCCCCCAGAGGACAGCTATGCATTACCTCATCTCCTCCCGGCCTACTGGGTAGCAGTTTTATGCCTCTGGTGCCATATGAGACAAACCACGTGCTAAAAAAATAGTACTGAGCTTTGGGAGATGACACAATGCTTGGGCCCATGGTCACATGACACGTGCCAGCGGGCGAACAGTAGCACATGCCATTGGCTGCTGTTAACAGTGCGATGATGTCATATGGGCGTGGCTTTGCATCCCCAGATGGGGACAGCCTCCTTTTAGCTGGACCTGCTTCTGGTTCCTTAGAAACCTCCACTGACCTCAGAGAGAGCATCACCAAGACTTGGGTAGCGGAGTATAACGAGCTTGAACTTCCCCCAAACATATTTGAATCAGGATGGCGAAGACCCCAGGCAAGAACAGGCTCTGAGAGCAGAATGTCGACACATACGTGGGACCAGACCGTAAATGTGCAATGCCCTGGTTCACATTCTTTCACACAGCACCAGAAAGAGGTCAGAGATTCATTTCAGACCCTAGGGCACAACAACATAAACTCTGACGCCACCTTAGGGTCAAATGCTGAAAAATAAACAGACTCTGCGATTACTTGAGTGCTAGTACCTGAATATTTCTCATGTGATATCAAATGGCATTCACGCAACAGTGATACCATGACATCTCAAGCTAAAACGTGATCCAGTCTGCGCCGGCATTTCACAGAATCATTCTCACATACTGCATAAATTATATATGTTTTAGAGAAAGAGAGCAGCTAGCATGAAATAGTGATGCTCACCAGATGGTCCCATATCTCTTCAGAACCTTGCAGGAGGGCCTGATTGGAACAAAATGAAATAGTGATAAAGTATCACTGCCATGGAGTTCAGCGCGACACCATTCCTCCGCGGTGGGACACCACTGGACTGTTTTATGCTGCCGGTGGAGAAATGTGAATGCCGGTGTGCAAACGAGCCCCCCATTGAAATAATAACCATAAAAAGCACTTTAATCCCGCCCCGCTTGCCAGCGAGAGCACCTGACACCATTCCGACAACGTTCCCCCCAGATTTATGAAGTCTCTTAGGCACTGAAATGGGTATAGAGCAACAAACCAGCCTGTCACGACAGACGGCAAGTCGGATAGGAGGCTGTTCTGTTCAATTAAAACCATTTAGAATTAATTAAAGGACAACAATCAGCAGGGAAATGATGTCCGACCCAGGGTGTGCCCAGCTCTACGGGCTATCTCTGATTGGCTACAGATCACTGAAGCCTGATTGGATAAGCAGTGGGTGGGCGGAAACAGATGACAAGAAAACCACACCCCTTACGAAATGCCTGGTAGCTATCAGTTGGTTGTTTTCTTTCTTTCTTTTTTCTTTCTTTCTTTTCCTCCCTCCCTTCCATCCATAACACCTTATCCAGTGCAGGGTGGCAGTGAGCCTGTGCCTGTCCCAGGAAGCAGAAAGCACAAAGCAGGGGGACACCCTGACTAGGATGAGATACATGATATATTTTGTTTTTATTTCATAAAAAAGGAAGTGTTTTTATGCTGCTTCTGGCTTTAACTTTGCTAATGTGAATTATGCATCGATTCTGCACTGATTCTGCAAATGGACCCCACAGAACCCGATGCTGTCCGCCCGCAGGTCAGGCTGCGTCCCGTTTGTTCTGCGGCACTGATTAATTTCATTATAATGCAGACCACTGCGCTGGAAGTTAATGTTCTCTCTCTGCATGAAATGTTCCTTTTGTGTGGCGAGCCGCAGGCACACGGTCTAAACGACGCATCACTCGGCCGACGATGATCAGCAACACGACGCGCAAATCCGGCCACCCCTGGAGCGCTCACACAAATCTCGGCTTGGAGGTGTTCCATAAAAGCGTTACCTCATTAAGAGCCAGACAGACAGCCACAAAGGGAGACAAACCGATATGAACAGAGGCCTGCTCCAATCTGGTGGGACACCTGGGTTACGTCAAACTGTAGCAAAAGACGAGCCTTAAACTCCAGAAGACCCACAAGGCTTCAGTTGCATATATTTTAGGTTACAGGTCAGGATCTCTAAATTGGCCCTGTAGTGTGTGAGTGTGCGTGTGAGTGTGTGCGCCCTGCGGTGTGTTGGCGACTGCACAGAGTTGGTTCCCACCTGCGCCCATTGTTCCCGGGATAGGCTCCGGTCCCCCCTGCGACCCCAGTTGGGATTTAGCAGTTTCAGAAAATGGATGGATGGATGGAGGTCAGGATCTCATAAGCGACTGTGACTCGCAGAAGGATCATTTAGCGATGGCAAGCGAACACTAGCCCAACACTCACTTCCACAACTTTTGGTGTCCTTGAGTGATAAGTATGCTTTGGGGACTCCACCAGCCTCACGGGTGTCAGCTATCCTTCAAGGACATCCACATCCCGGGAGATCCCTATGGGTCCCCAAAAGGAGAAAGTCGATGGATGCTGATGGAGAGCTTTCAAATCCCAAATGTCATTGTGGCAAAAGAAGCTAAAATGATAGTAAATGTACTTTTTATAGGGACTGGAGGGCCAAGACAGGGGTGGCTTTGCAGAGTAGGACGAAGACGGTTAGGATGCTGACAGGTTAGGTGTTGTGCCTGTGATCAGAAGGTCACCAGATCAATTACTAGGGTTGGCAGAACGATTTCACCACTGGGCCTTTGACCCCAACTGCTCCATAGCTTGACTGAGCCAAGGATTCAAGTTCTGCTCTCTCATCATTAAGTCACTACATGGACAAAAGCATCTACTACATAAATAAATGCAAATGTAAACTCAGAGGACAGGTTCCTGGAGCTTCTCCTTCAACACTACAAAGAACAACCCCCCCCCCGCCAAAGCCACGATGACTTACATGTGAATATTTCTTCTATGTGACACAACCCAATGTGCCCCTGTTTACCCCCTCCGTCTGCAGTCTAAATCACACAACCCTTCCACAATGTGACATCCCAGCACAGGACCCAAAGTGACCCAATGGTGTGGTTGGCTCGCCTTCCCCCGTGAGTGATGGCTGTCCCAGGGGGACGGCGTCAGCAAGCCCGCTGGGGTCATCGTCACGCTGCAACAGATCCATCTTTCACGTGACGTCATCCTAAGGTTTGTTTTTTACTGAGGCTGCTACTTCAGGCTGGAGCGAATGGAAGCTCAGTATGGAAACCCCCGCTTCAGATGCTGTGCTGGGAATGCTTCCTGGTATTCCCTGAAGCTGTGGGGATATCGGTGAAGCACACGGCGAACAGACCATGAGGGCCCGTTCAGACTTTAAGCACACTCAGGCTTGCAGCCCAGCCTGGGGTTTCTGAAAAAAACCATGTGACCCAAAAGGTCTGAGATTTCTCCTGTCTGATATCAACAACCCACCCCCTGCTGGCCTCCCGACTGGAGGGGTCAGCATGGAGTGTCCAAGAAGCACACGGTCAAATAGCCAAAGAGGAGAGTGATGGGGGGGGCGGCTCAATCCAGCCAGTCGATCCAAGTCAAGGACCGTTTGTAAAAGGGTGAACTTCAGAAGCTGATATATCAAGGCGGAAAACATCAAAGAAGCCTCTGCATGGAGGATTCAGATCTCAGAGGCACAACCGCTGAACGGACTCACGAAAGAAGCATCTTACAGACAAATGGGACCTTAAACCATGCATCGCATACTTATAAAACCTGACACCACATGGTGCAGAAAGTATATCTGCCCTCGCAGATGTGACAAAGTGCGGTTTGGGGAGGGGGCTCTCTGTGGAAAGGAGGAGCACAAAGGGAGGAAGGGCCCTTTATTCTCCGTGGATCTCTCTTCAATAGAAGATGGCCAATCCTTTATTTCCTCTGAACTTCTCCCCAACAGAAGGACAGCGCCACCGCCAGTTTCTCTATGACTGTAAGGCGGATATAAAGTCCCAGAGCGGCACAGAATAAATCAAACGGGGTGCTTGTTACTCATCGGGGCGGCAATAATGACACGGACCGCTTTCGCCAATACGGGCCAACAAACACAAAAGAAATTCAGCTGGACAATTTAGTTGCTGCATAAGGATCACGGTGGGAGTTTGTGCATGAGCGCAGGTCATCCTGAAATAATATGAAATCAGTATTTTCTTTTCAAAGTACCGTCACTTATTACTTTGAACTCTCAATGGCTTTGACATGTCCATTTCAGAAAACCACTGGCAATAGTGCCCAGTCAACCATCTTCCAACTTCTTATTTGGGACGGGGTAATAGTCCATCCATCCATGTAACTGCATATCCCAGTCAGGGTCATGGGGAGCAGAGGGGACGGAGGCTTGAGACTGTCCCAGGCAATATAGCACTGCTGGAGATAGTGTTCACGCGTAGAAGAAACAACTGCAAACTACGAACTATTTAACTTTTGTATTGCACTGTATGAAAACCATCGTCATCATCGTACAAATGAATCATTTAAAAAGTAGCTGGATATTGTGAAGGGTCGACTTTCAAGATGGCTTTAAAAAATAATATAGATACCCACAAAACAGAGAGCAGGCAAACAGCGCAGAAGTGCAGCAGGAGCCTGAGCAGGGCTCACATGACTGGCTCCAGGGATCATCCAGTGACATGGGGCACACCACTCAGTGGGTTACTCTTCTGCAAATTTTGTACATGGTCTAAGTGTTTGAAGCTTGCACAGAGGCAGCCCCTTGGCCGAGCAGTTTGCACGCCTGCAGGACCGGGGGGGGGCTGCATCTTCTCCAGCTCTGTAGGTCTGCAGTTTGCATGTTCTCTTCATATTTGGGAACATATCCACCAGCTTCTCTGGTTTCCTCCTGCAGGCTTTTTTGTGTTTCTAAATTCTCATAGTGTTTCAGCATGTCTGTGAGTGTACCCTGTGATGGACTGGCACCTTGTCTGGGCGCTTCCCCGACCTTTTGCCCCTCGATGAACCGGCACCTTGTCTGGACTCTCCCCTGACCTTGGGTCCCTTGATGGACCGGCACCTTGTCTGGGCTCTTCCACGACCTTGTGGCCTTTGATGGACCGGCACCTTGTCTGGGCTCTTCCTCGACCTTGTGGCCCTTGATGGACCGGCACCTTGTCTGGGCTCTTCCCTGACTTTGTGGCCCTTGATGGACCGGCACCTTGTCTGGGCTCTTCCCCGACCTCCTTTGATGGACTGGCAGGTCAAAGCAGACCTTAACTGCAATTAATCCCTACATATTACACTTTCACCAAAAGTTAACAAGTTGCTAAAAATGCTCTGAGAGAGAAAGGAATTAAAATAGGTGCGCAGGTAATGATTTGCGGACACGGACACCTGGGAAGCGACAGTTGGTAGAACACAGACGCTATTGGCACAAGCAGACTTTATCGTCACTGTTTAAGAATCACCCTAGGAGGCAAATGATATCTTTAAGATGACAGGATCGGGCGAGATGACTAAGTATCACCAGATCTCATCAATAATGTCAGAACTCTCCAAAAACAATGTGGTTCACTTCAAATTCTGATAAATGAGACTGAGGCCATTCTACATACACTCCATTAAGATCCTGTCTTAAAACAGGCTTTGTGATACTCTCAGCGCAGACCACACTTCATCATAAGATAAGCGGGTGACCCTTAAACCTTTCAACAACATGCCTTTGCCATAAAGGGAGATAATGAAATAGGATGAACTTCAGACAAACGAGTTATAGTGGAATAAAATATTTTAAAAATATACGTCACCATATTTTTAATTTTTTTATTTGTCACCTCACGCCTCCAGGGCTGAAGTTCGAATCTCTGCTCAGGATGTGCGGAGCCTGCACGTTCACCTAGTGGAGTGTGGGGTTTCCGCCTGGTACTTCGATTTCCTCACGCAGGCCGAAGACTGACAGTTAAGCTAAGTGGACATCTCTAAATTGCTTGCTGTGCTTGGGTGTGTGTGCCTCAGGATGGACTGGCATCTTATGGTAGCACCCCAGCCTTGTGCCCATGATCCTCACTACAATGATTTGCCAAATACCTGGTATAGCATCAATATGTCAGATTTAACAGAATTCAAAAGCATTCAGAAGAAGTGATGAAAAGAAAATTCTAATTAAACCATTATTACATGATCCATCCATACGACAACCAGATAACCAGAAGAGAACCATGCAAAGACCTCAAGGCAGGGGTCACCCTGCATGCTAGTCCAACAAAGAACACACTCGCTATGGGTAATTCAGAGATGACAAACCATCTAACTGTATGTTTCTGGGGAAACATGAGGAGAACAAACGAGATGTACACACAGAGAGCAGAGATAGGATTCAACCCGCCAAACCCTTGAGGTGTGCACCAACACTGCGACTCACTGAGCTACCATGGCAACTGTCTGACATAATAATATTGTGAAATGTTACCGTGACGATATAGAAGCAGCTGAAGGATGCATGCCGTCACCTAATAAAGTCACCTGTAGATGAAGGGGGCGTAACATCTCACGCCGTCACCTAATAAAGTCACCTGTAGATGAGGGCGTATCATCTCACGCCGTCACCTAATAAAGTCACCTGTAGATGAAGGGGGTGTATCATCTCACGCCGTCACCTAATAAAGTCACCTGTAGATGAAGGGGGCGTATCATCTCATGCCGTCACCTAATAAAGTCACCTGTAGATGAAGGGGGCGTATCATCTCACGCTGCCACCTAATAAAGTCACCTGTAGATGAAGGGGGCGTATCATCTCACGCCGTCACGCACGGCAATCAATCACAAGCATTGCATCAATGCTGCAGGTCACTAGTAGGCATGGCAACAGGCTTTGTAAGGAAGTGGACATGAAGCCCTGTGTGCAAACTCCTGGAGATGAGATGGTGATACAATGAAGCCAACACGACAAACCATATTCCAGAGCAGTGTTTCCCAATCTGGTCCTGGGGGACCCACAAACAGTCCACGTTTTTGCTCCCTCCCAGCTCCCAGCAGGAAGCAAAAATGTGTACTGTCTGGAAGGGAGCAAAAATGAGGACTGACTGTGGGTCCCCCAGGGACGGATTGGGAAACACTGTTCTAGGGCAAAAGTACAACTCAGGATCAGTAGGTCAGGACTGTGCCTGTCATCAGAAGGTCACTGGGTCAAATCCCACGATTTGCAGAATGAAGTCACCGTCAGGCCCCTGAAGAAGACCCTTAATACTAATTACTCTGGGGAATGTCTGACCCCACTTTCTCAATTATATGTCACTTTGGAAAAAAGCTTCCGCTAAATAAATAAATGTTAAATTAGCTGCCATCCAAGACATGGACATGATCTCTCGCACAAGTATTTACTTATCGAATCTGTCACACGTTGCTGCATTTGGTGACAGTGTTACAGTTTTTTCCAATCATTTTAACACGTGTCTCAATACCATGTCCACTTTTTCACAACACTTAACACATGCACCA
>JAODKC010000082.1:0-11245 GCA_026777985.1 Mormyrops attenuatus | reverse complement strand
ATCAGAATCAAGATGGTACAGTCTCCAGAATCAAGATGGAATAGTCATCAGAATCAAGATGGTACAGTCTCCAGAATGAAGATGGAATAGTCATCAGAATCAAGATGGTACAGTCTCCAGAATCAAAATGGCACCGTTTTTAAAATCAAGATAGTAAAGTCTCCAGAATCAAGATAGAATAGTCACCAGAATCAAGACAGTACAGCCTCCAGGATAAAGACAGTACAGTCTACAGAATCAAGAATGTACACTCCTAAGAATGAAGATGGTACAGTCTCCAGAATCAAGATGGTACCGTCTCCAGAATCAAGAATGCACACTATTGTTTAAGGTCCTGGACATGTAATGAAAAGGGATCCATTGTTGTACCCTCATGCACAGAGAAACGCTATATTTTGTGCACTGGTCTTTCTAAACCACACCTTTCTCCCCAAACCACACCTTTCTCCCCAAACCACACCTTTCTCTCAAAACCACACCTTTTTCCCCAAACCACACCTTTCTCTCTAAACCACACCTTTCTCCCCAAACCACACCTTTCTCCCTAAACCACACCTTTCTCTCTAAACCACACCTTTCTCTAAACCACACCTTTCTTTCTAAACCACACCTTTCTCCCCAAACCACACCTTTCTCTCTAAACCACACCTTATTCCCCAAACCACACCATTCTTTCTAAACCACACCTTTCTCCCCAAACCAGACCTTTCTCCCTAAACCACACCTTTTTCCCCAAACCACACCTTTTTCCCCAAACCAGACCTTTCTCTCTAAACCACGCCTTTCTCTCTAAACCACGACTTTCTCCCCAAACCACACCTTTCTCTCCAAACCACACCTTTCTCCCGAAACCACACCTTTCCATAGCAACTGATTAAAGGAATGGACAGTACACATTTTTGTCTCACCACTGTACGAGACTGTAAGTTAATCTTGATGCAAACTTAAATGCCTGAGTGTTTTTCAACTTCTGCTCTGCCTAAAAAAATTAAACGAGTAAAAAACATCCAGAATTCGACAAAGAAATCCAGTGGAAATAACAGCCCAAAAATAATGATTCTGTATTCCATTTACCTTCCACACTTGACAGGAATGAGTGAAATTACAGGAGGATGATGGAGGCCGCATTTATACAGACCATTAGGCAATCCGCGGCATTAGCGGGGCCCTGACATACCGGACGGCAAAAAAGCACGGTGGGGCGGGGGTGACGGAAATGAAGAATGTTCAGCAAAAGACCTACATCCAGGCCAGACACAGAGGAGTCTATAACAACTGAAATCTAGCAGGACACGCCTTACCGAGCTGAGAAGACTCTGAGAAACCAGAGGGTGACAGAACACGTCGAATGGTGAATCATTTCCCGTGGCAAATCAAATGTACTCTTCAAATCCATCGGCGTTATAAAAAAACATGTGCACACACACACACATATAAGAGGTAACTGCAGCCACTTGCTCAGCAGTCAGCCTCATTCTCAAGGTACTCCACAGCATCTGAAGGCCTAGAGAAGCAGGCCCTGTGGTGACTAAGCTCACCTACAGTCTGACCTTCTTCTTACCTGACAAGCCTACACAGACCAAACTTTAATTTCACAATGACAGCATAACCTTCTCTGTGCTTTTTTATCATCGCATACAGACAGCATTACTTTCCACAGCTTTTCATACATGCCATTCAGTCAACTTGCGCATCAAAACACAAAGGGAAACGAAAACCTTGACCCAGTCAGCATGTTATCTATTTGGTTATTTTAAGGAGTCCTACAATACTCTGCTCAACCACCATTCTTCATGGACGTACTCTTAATGGACAAAGCTTTTCATTCTCCGGCTACAGTAGACGGCGCTTGAGTTTTGCCGGAAAGATGTCAGCTACCAGGAACAATTAACGGCACCCAGACGAGGATGATGTAAGGGGCGCTGCAGGAGGAGAGGGCGAACAACAGCAAGAGGAGATCTGACGCCCCACTTACCTCACCATCATAATTACAGGGCCCAGCTCTATGGGCAGGGGGGTGGTTCAGGGGCAGACTGACTGGGGTGGGGGTTAGGTCCCCCTTGGTACATTTTGTCAACCAGCCCACCGAGAACTTCCCAATGGCCAGACTGCACCTGGGGGAGCGTGGGCGTGGCTCGCCCCATCATAAGCTTAGTCTACTGCCCGCCCTCCCCAGCCCCCTCAGATAAACAAATAACCTGATTTTCTATGTGATCCTGGATCAACAAGGGAGGGGCTTGCGTTTCACTTGTTTAATCAATCACAGTCTTCATTGAATGACAGTGAAACGCAAGCCCCTCCCTTGCTGACCCAACCACATGATGAACTCAACATGCTTAAATGATCACAAATCACGGCATGCTTAAATAAACCGGCGACCCACCGATCGTTTTTATTCCGGAGCCGGACCTGATAATTACTCCGATAACCTCAGCCATTGACTCAGGCAGTAATGAAGATCAATGTATCATCTAAAATACTTCCGGCTCCTAAAAGCTAGCTTGGCACCGTAAACAAAATGCCTGAAAGAGGTTCTTCCCAAACTTTCCCCCAGTGCGGAACTGGCCCTCAGCTTCTGCCTGTACATAAAGTTCTCCATAAACACTTAGAGGACAAATTCACATGCAATCTGTCTTTTCTTATTAATGAGTTACTCCCCAGCTAGATCAACACCCTAATTTAATATCTGTAATGGATAATACTTTTCACAGAACTAAGCCAAAATTCTACCTTTTTCCTGATTTTTTTCAAGTGATACATAAATCATGTCTGAGGTGAAGAAAGGATACAGCAGTGGTCGCCTTCTTTCAGGTAATCCATCATAGCAACAACTTCATTATCACACCTTCTGAACAACAGCCCCAAAACCAGAATCCTTTTCTGTTGCAAATAAGTGCCACTTCGTTTTTCCACTACAGTTATGTAATTAGTCTGAGTTTTGTAAGCGATGTCTTTACATCACAGATTTGAGATAAATCGAAATTCTTCTCTATTTAACGGATGCATAGTTTAGACTTTACATTTAAAAAGTTAAGAGTGAAAAAGAGAAGTGTGAACAGACTGTAAACATTACAAACATTTATGTGGATATAAACACACCAAAGGAAAATGTGTATGTTCAACATGGATTTGCAGCTTGACTTGGGGCACGGAGAGGGCTTGCACACTTTAAAACAGCCATGTTCGTTAGAGCAGAAATAATCATGAGCGTGACCTAGGACAGTGCTGTCCTGTTTATTAGTGACAGTGACTCACAGACCACCCAGAGACAAGGTCCAGGTCTGAGCTCAGACCAAGCAGCGGAGGGCATGCAGAGGGACTCCAAGCCTGCCCCGGGCCACCTAACAAAGGGACTCCCAGCATGCCCTGGGCCACCTAACGAAGGGACTCCCAGCCTGCCTCGGGCCACCTAATGAAGGGACTCCCAGCCTGCCCCGGGCCACCTAACGAAGGGACTTCCAGCATGCCTCGGGCCACCTAACGAAGGGACTCCTAGCATGCCCCGGGGCACCAAAAAGGGACTCCCAGCATGCCCCGGGCCACCTAACGAAGGGACTCCTAGCATGCCCCGGGGCACCAAAAAGGGACTCCCAGCATGCCCCGGGGCACCAAAGAAGGGACTCCCAGCATGGCCCGGGCCACCTAATAAAAAGAATGCTGCCTCGCTCTTTGTGATCCACAGACCCACTTAACAAAAGATGTTCAGAGAACACAGTGTTATAATTCACACACCAGTTCCAGAACGGTCTCGTCTTTCTCAGGCTCAGGGAGGACTGTGAGAAAGTTTTTTTCCTTACAGCCTGTTATGGAACGTTCTCTGCTTTTCTCTAAGCCTTGGAGATTCTGGTCTAACTGCATTCTGGTGACACTGCTTTGATCTCAAGACACATCCTTCAGTTGTTCTTCCTTTGCAATTTCCTCAGGTTCACACTACGCAGTGCAGTCATCGTCGCGTGATATGTTAGGTCCACATTAAGTTCTGTGTCACTCTGGAATAACACGCGGAGAAGGTGTCGATGGTAACAGACGACGACGCTAAAGATCACCCAGTACAGAGTCTGGAGTGAAGTTATTTTTAATGACAACGTCCCAGATGGACAGGATGGGAAGCCTCTGGGTCGTAATAGAAAAATCCCAAAAAGAACACCAAGCCCACCTCCTTCCTCTTGAACCTTCTGGCCAGGAGAAGTAGCTTCTTATCAGGAACATCAGCCTCAGATGGACACCATGAATAAAGCTGCCACTTTATAAACACTGCAGCATTTGTACCAACCCAAGTCAACAAGCTTTCCTCTTGGCTATCTAAAAGTGCCTATTTCAGATATTCAAACCAATTAACTGACGCTGAGAGTCCATGCATAAGCACAATCTGATTAAAAATCTAGCCCGGTGTTCTGTAGCCGGAGGAAAAAAAACGTTTTCCTTCATTCAAGCTGTACGGTAGAGTAGATAAATGACATGTTACTATCACACAGTAATC
Organism: Mormyrops attenuatus; assembly: GCA_026777985.1. Taxonomy (NCBI): domain Eukaryota; kingdom Metazoa; phylum Chordata; class Actinopteri; order Osteoglossiformes; family Mormyridae; genus Mormyrops; species Mormyrops attenuatus. The sequence goes on along the minus strand of JAODKC010000082.1, from coordinate 6,765 downwards.
AATCTTAAATTCATAGGGCAGTTATAGGATAGTTGATAATGCATCACAGTATATTGGAAAATTAAAAATTCAAGTGAACAAAGTATGATAATGGCCAAAAACTGTAACAATAACAATTCGATGGGCTGTATTTCTCGGAAAGGCACTGCACTTGAGGTGTATAGCAGAGAACCGGCAGCAGGGGGAGCTCAGGTTCATTTTCTTACTGTAACATTACAGAACTATCATTAATAATTTTAATGTTTAACATTTGCATTCTATTTACTATTGTTATTGTATAGTATATATTATATTCAATATTTCCTCCTCACAGTTTGTTATGATAAAAGGTAATAAAATGACCATAATTTTTATTTATTTCCTTCCATGTGAATCATAGCTGTCAATTTCACCGCAGTGGGTATTTCATTATCCTGTAGGACACACAGTTCTTTCAGGAGTATCTGGAATTCATGGGAAAGTGGGCAACATGAAGCAGAACGACGCTGGCCACATGCTGGAAACTTCAAAATGTAGAAATGCAGAAGGCGAATCATTGAGCAAATTAAGAAATATTAATCTTTTTTACATCAGAGCGTGAAACATTCCAGAAAAAACACAGGTCAGGTCACTGTTTATGGTGCCCGCAAAACTAATTACTTTCAATGCATCCAGCATCAGATGGGGTTAATCTATTACTATTTCGATTGGAGGAGGAATTCTCTTGATTTGGACAATATTTTGGAAAATGCGGAAGGACTCCGAGGCAATAAAAATCACATTAAGAACGGCGATGCGGAGAGAGATTTCTGAATAAAACGCTTCATTCATTACTAATGAGATGAACTTCCTAAAGGAAACGAGCTTGGCTGTAGGTACACATCCCGATGATTGGTACAGGTGACAAGAATAGTTTGAAGCTTAACTAAGGAAATAAACCTCAACTTAATGTAAATGCAGAGGATAATAAATATCTGTTACTTTAACAAATGGTAAAATAGATTAAGCAGAAAGAGGAAACTTAGCAGCAGGTAAATCACCCATAAAACAAATTCACAATGTTACAATATTTCATGAGTTTTTATGAAGTTCGCGGCGACTAATTACAAGATTACATAAGGGCATTAAGAGAGCAAAACAAAATTAAGCCTGATTCAGCGTCACCAAACACAGATGTTCCCTTGACCCAGTGTCAACAAACACAGTCACACAGTAGATCCCCCAATTCCCTGCGTTCCTTGCCACAATCTATCAATTCAACAATTGCTCAAATATTGACACACCCTCTCTGCAGACATCCCACAGGCTGCTGAAGTAAACATGCCAAAGACTTCAAAATATACATCTGACCCACCACTAAACTCCCTGTAATCTTCATCAATCTGTCTGTCTGTATGTGACGGCTGAAGAGTGCAGCGAGCATGGTGCAATCATCTGTACAATGTCCCCGTCATGTCCTCTCTTACAGTGACTCCCACAGTAAGACATCTTTCCCATGGCTTGAAAATGAGGGAGCGATATGAATTCTACTCCCCAGGAAGCCCAAACAGACACTGATAAATACAACCAGGTTGGGAGCACCTCCCTTTGACTGGACCAGATGCTGAGCCTCACCAGTTAGCAAAATGTACTAACTGACATGTGCAATTAATCTGTTTCTACCCGTCTGTGGGTGCTGCAGATGAATTATAAAAGGGCCGCCTTCACGTGTTAATACGGTAATTCGGTTTAAGGGCTTTCGTGCTGCAAACTCGGTGAACCTCGCTTTGTTAATACTCATCTTCAGGTTAATTTCCTCTCGCCATATAATGGCAGCCAGCTACTGCAAATGACGATTAGACTTACTACGTTAATTCCATCAATAATTATGAATTTCAGACACCATATATGAGCAGCTCCATGGATATGCACACCTTTTACGGGAAAGCAGGGTATGGGTCACGAACGGCGTAATGATCAACGTTATGTTTGCCTATACAAATAAACAGATGTGCGTCACACGCTGTACTTTCTCGTTAATTAAATAAGCAGGACAGATACATTAAAATATAGCATATTATCTCCAGCAGAATGTCACCTGCCTTGCGATTTCTGGGACAGGCTGGACTCGGTGTTCTGAAAGGTGCACGAATGGATGATTGATATATTTTATCATGTTAGCATAAATGTAAAATAATCACCTTGCCCTCATCAATACAAACACTCCACTATTGGGTAACACCGTTAGAATGTCCTGCACTTCTCGACAATTCAACAGCTCCAGGTCAGTGTTTCCTAATTAGAACCACCAGGCATTTCTGCTAGAGGGACGCAAGGAATAAAATGTTACTTAAATGGAAAAGCCGAGCATCTTTTGCCCCTATAATGTGATGTCAGAGGCAGCTTGAGGCTCAGACGAGTAAGATTTTAATTGCGATCCTGAACTGGCAATTAAACGCAGCCGAGCGACATCTCCGCTACGGCTGCAGAGGCACGTGCCGCACTGCACTCCGCGTGTCCGGGGCAACCACGCGAACTGCACACGCAGTGTAATCTCCCGGATATCTGCAAATATATCTAAAACGTCAAAGTGAAAAGTGTAACAACAATTAACATTAACCATAACATAAAAAGAAGAAGAGATCTTAAATAAGAAAATGTAAAAAAAAAGTAAATATCATGTGTGTCTTTCGGTTGACGATCACACAGACTATCCATTGCTAGTAGTGGAATACGATTTTTTAAAATATAATTTTAAATTATTGCGGCACTTGGGGTTATCTTTACCACACGAATCAACAAACATTTCAGTAAATTCAAGCGTATTTTATAACAATCGGTTCAGTTTCATGTAAAGTTTCCTACCGTAGCAAACAAATCTGCCGTCAGACTTTGTTTTAAGAAGAAAGGAAAACAGTCTCTGATGCTGCATTTCTGTCAGAAGTTGTACAGCAAAGGAGAGTAAAATTAGACGTGTGGTGTTCTCTAATCTCAAAGCTAACATATGTGTTAAAAGCCATATTTAAAATTATAAATGCAGCAAAAATTGATAAATATAACTTCGCAGCGCTGCCACAAGCTGTACTAGAGACAAAGCTGCCGATCGTGCGGCAAACATCTGGTAATGGCATTCTGTACAGCTTATTAACCAGCTTTTTAATGAAGAAAGGGTTTCGTTGGCTAAGTATTGCACTACAATACCTCGGTGTTGGGGAGTGTATGTGTTTGGCTCAAGTGTTTATGAATAAAATACACACTTGTGACATTTCACATCAAGATGCATCCTGAGACAAAAACAGAACGTGGACATCCTTCCTGAAGCATTAGAAGCAGAAACCGATCCCAGGAATCACAGACACAAGGCAGGGGCCACCGTGGTCTGGACTACAATTTGTCAAAGGGCACACACGCCTGCAGTGGTGCATTATGGGTAATTCACTTAACTGCATGTCTGCTGGATAAACCTGAGCAAACGCCCTCAAGAGGGAAAGGAGATGCAAACTGTACTCATATTAGGATTCAGACCCGCAAACCTGGAGGCGTGAGCTGAGAGTGTTACCCAACTGGGGTGATAGTTCTTTTTCATGGCTATCAATGAAAGAAATACAAATTGGCGTGTGCCTTAATGTAGTTACGAAAGTCCAACCCAAATGCAAACACACGTCTTTCTCTCCAGCACCAGCATCTATAGGACCGTGCACACGAACTGCACCCTTCACCAGATAAACCGTGCACTGGATATTCACTGGATGCGAGCCTTTGCACTCCATCTGTTACGCTGTCCTATTTAACCAGAGAACGCCGTGCCAAGCAGCTTGTTACATCCCCGAGTCCGAGGCTCGGCAACAGACAGTCGCTGGATTTTTATTTTCAGGAAGTCGCCCCTCGTTGCCTCCTCCCTCCTCGGAGGTGTGTGGTAGGTGGCTGGTGACATTCCGAGCCAAACGCGGCAAATATCAGCTGGGGAGGAGGGGGGTGCTTGTTTACAGTGCGAGCAGGTGGACCGACTAGCTGCCGTCCCTGGGGGGAGGGCTGGGAAATGTGAAGGTCTCCCCACTGCTACTGTTTCCTGTCACTTCCACAAAGGTTTTTCGGCCCCACAGGACGGCAGATGTGTCCGCTTGCTGCCAAGCGCCAAGCCGCGCTTTGGTGGCGCAGACAAAACCGCACACACGGATCCGACGACTCCCATGAATAAGACTTCCCACAGTTCCCAGTCCCCCCCGAAAAGACTTCCCGCTCCCCGGCACTCCCGCGGGGGGGAGGTCCTGCCTGCCAATTCAGACGAGGCTTTTCATTCTCCGTTCTCCAGATGACAGAAATGGCTACCGTGCGCACAGGCAACAGCAGGAACATCACCGAAATGACCCAAAATAGCTGCTTTAAGGGGTCAGATCCGCGCTCAGTGTATTTCAGGTCGAGCGTCCCCCCCCCCGACTCCCTTTTAAGTATGCCTTCCGGCCAGCGTTGGTGACTGGGGTCCCCCCCACCCCGCACTAGCTAATTAAAAAGATCTTTTAAAAAGAACGAATAGGGTGAATGTCGCTCCAGGAGCAGCAGCGATGTCCGCAGAAGGTAATTCAAGAAGCCGGCATTCGCCGTATTGACTGTGAAGTGACGTGTAGCTACAGGGAGCTATATTCCCTTCGCATTAAGCATCCTGTAACGGAGTTCCCACAAAATGTAATCACACTTAAGTGTAATCTTTACAAACAACAACAGGTTGTTTCTGATTAATTTTTAATACGCAATTTTAAAGGAAGTTGATACAAACTGGCGTTTTACTTGACTGTAAATCACATTGCCCATCGTTCACTTAACACGTGGCTAATGGAGCAGAGGTATCCAGACTGTGTGACAGACATCCAGACTGTTATTTTCTATAATAAGACTACAGGGAGAGAGTGACGTTACTCTCACATGAGGAGACGGCATTTAAGATTAACCCCAGAAGCCAAATTTTAAACCGCAAGCTTAACTGCATTTCGCAGCAAACCGGAAAACGCAAGAAATAATACTAAAAGTGCATGCAATATTTTATTTGCTTCACCATTATCAATATTATACTATAAATACAGGAGAAATTGCCTTCTAATATCTTATTCACCAGAAGTTGGTTCCACCTACTGGAAATAAAACGTCCTTGACCATCCACGTGTCTTGGTAGGCTGCTTGATTGTTTGTGACAGGAGGTAAGAGAATCCATTTCGGTTCCAGAAAAAGAATGAGAGTAAGAAAGCAAAAAACACTCAAAACCACTGAGATAATTCAGCTACATCTCACATATTAAACCGGATCGGACTCGGCAATGATCTGCAGCAGCTTTCATGGGGAAATTATTTTTTAACAGCCCAAAAGACATGTGTCAGGCCACACCTGGGAAGCTGTCGCAGGTCGCCCGGCTCAGAAATTAAGTATTACAATAATGATAGCTGCTGTTTTCAGAAATAGAGTGTTTATCCAGGGCTTATCCACACCAATCCCGGCTAACACACGTGTTCTTGTAATTCCCCTAGAATAGCTCCATAATTTTAAATATAGGCCATCGGAAAGTGGAGCGGACAGCGTTCAAAGCGGAGGCAGCTCGTGCAGATGGGGGCTGCGTGCATTATGCAAATGAGACATCTCACAGAGGCTAGACAAAAGTATAATCACACACCAGGACCACAGCTGACTTGCTGATACAAACAAATTCAGCCGTGACTTCACGGGCAGAAAGCAGATTTTTCTGCCAGGCTGCTGATCCCTCCTTGATGGGGCGGCGTTGATGTCTTTGTTACTGTAACTCCCCCCACAAAGAGCACTATACCGAACACAATATTGCTGAGTATAATAAGCTCAGAATCAATAAGATCAAAAATACCAAAAGTACTCTGAATTTGCCTAGCTGTAACGCTATATGCCCACACGCCGGTTAGGCAATGGCAATTAATTAAACAGATCCTTATTTAGCATTTTTCTAATAATGGAGATTATCATCGCTGTTTAATATTATGGAACAGGAAACTCACAATGACTATTATAATAACATGGAAAAAAAAGGCCAGTTGGAAGGCTGGCACCAAGGCTCAGTCCTAAAGACATTTCGAATGTCATCGTTATTCAGCCTGTCAAACACAAATCAAACAGCAGAAAAAACACACACCATCTCACGTCTCACTCCATGACACTGTAGAGTAACGCACAATGTCTGTCCTTCAGTGTCAGTCACTCACTGCTGTCCCCACTAGATATATACCAACAGAAGCAGATGGAAACAGTCTGAGCCCTTTCATAACAGGAACTGAAGTTTGGTGGCCATTTGGAAATCTATTCATTAGCTTTGGCCGTTTTCAGACCACGTTAATTACTACTTTCAAAGTGGGTGGTAATATAACAGATTTATGATAACAGTGCCATTAGCTCAGGTTACACACAAGCTAACCCCTGAAATGGCAGAGCACTTCATCGCGCTATAAGAGTTGTACACTTCCTAAAATAAAATAGTGACTGATTACTTTTTATTTTCATTTAATGGAAGGTATAAAAATTTGTGATGGTCCACCATCTCATTCACTGTGTGCTCCTGCTTTGTGCCCCATGCTGCCTGGGACAGCCTCCAAACACCCCCCTCCCCCACCAATAGAAGGGGGAGGGATGGATGAATGGATGGAATGTGTTAAAAAAAATGATTATAATAAAATGCCATTGCTGATTTCACATTATTTTCATGCATATTCAATTTGTAGGCTGAAGGATTATTTTATTTAATTATCACTACTTGAATCAGCCCTACACTGCACCTCCAGTGCTGTGTGGACAGGGGCT
>JAODKC010000081.1:102487-134557 GCA_026777985.1 Mormyrops attenuatus | reverse complement strand
AACACACCAAAAGCAACAGGCACTAAAAATCCTTATTATGTGGATAAGGGGGTCGGTTTGTATAAATTTAAAATTTTTTTTTTTTCTGTCCCCCCCCCCCCCCCCCCAATAGAGAAGCTGATAGCCTACCAGCGGGAGTTTCATGCCTTAAAAGAGCGCCTCCGTGTGGCGGAGCACCGCACACTGCAACGCTCCACGGAGCTGAACAACATTCTGGAGCAGTTCAGGCGCGCTATCGCAGAGACCAATGGTAGCAGGGACACCCTCAGCAACTTCTCAGGTGGGTAGAGGAGACGCGCGGGTGTGCGCGCACTTCAGCTTGCGGACGGACGGGGCGTCATGACCATGAACTTCATTTCCTCCTCAGTTGAAACCCAGAAGCTACTCAAGGAGCTGGCCCACAAGAAACCTCTCCAGGTGCCAAACATCTACTATCACCTGCCTCACCTTCTCAACAATGAGGAGAGCCTCCGCCCGGCCGTACAGGTGGGGCTGGGCAGGACCGGGGGTGAGTCTCTGCCGTCTTGGGACCCGAAGCTTCCCATAAAGCTTCCAAGCCATAGAGCAGTGTTTCCCAACCTGGTACTCAGGGGCCCACAGACGGTCCACATTTTTGCTACCTAGCGGGGGCTGGGAGGAGGCAAAAACGTGGACTGTTTGTGGGTCCCCAAGGACTGGACTGGAAAACAGTGCCATAGAGTGACCTGCCATGCAGTGCAGACTCCGAATAGCCTTGAGCCGCTTCCCACGGACAAACGGGCGATGTTAAAGCAGCCCCTTCGTGATCAGCCACACGACTCCCAGAGGGTCTCTTTCAGAGTCCAGATCGTGGTGAATTACATCCGGCTGCCTGCGACGATTGAGAGAACAGGAAGTGGCTTGTGGACAACTCTCTCACCTGCATGCTTAGTCAGACCCCCCCCACCCCCCCAAATGCGGAGGGATGCCGGCAGACCTGGTCTTTGTAGCTGACTCTCCGGCGAAAGGCAGGGAACGTGGAATGTGGCGCATAGTTGCTGGACTAGGTGACTCCGACCTCGGCCATCATGACCCCCCCAGTCAAAGTCACCGGTCTGCTCACTGCCATGGAAGAACTCCGGTGGGGGATTATTTTTAGCTTTTAAATCGGGACATGTTCTTTCATTAGAGAACGTTTCCAGCCGCAGAATGAGTTTTCCCTCGTTATCCTGGCGGGGTACATTAAGCCCCCGCTGTATGTACTCAGGTGTTCTCTCTTTTGACTTTGTCAGTCGTTCTCCTTTTTATGTTTAATACAGTCAGAAGCCTCATTATTCTTCCTAATTAGAGATGTATTGCTTTTAGTGCAATGGTAAGCACACATTAAACTCGCTTTCCAGTGAATCTTGTGCAGGAAACCATTAGGAGGACAATACCCAAGGTGCAGATAACCTTCCCCCCCCCCCACACACACATCTATAAATCCAGAGGAAGCAAAGTGCATTCAGGGGATTTGCCAAAAAGGTGTGTGCCCCTTTAAATGGGGTGTCACGGATGGATCCTCCTTACATAATCCTTACATAACCTTATGAGCAGCAGGCTGGACTGTTACCGACATTCCTTAGTGCTCTCGAAATGGCGGAGCCCCCCTCCGGTGTGAGGTTTCCACTTGCGGGGGTGAAAAGCCTTTTTCCCTGGTCTGGATCCACTAGAGATCCCCTGTTCCTGTTTATAGCTCAGTACCTCAAGGGAGACAGCAAGGGAGCTGCTGGTCCGGTTAGTGGTGCGGTTTACCTGTGAATTTCATGGAAGTAAAACAGCAGCAACTGTTAGGTGAGAAAGGATATACCGGCAGTTATAGATTTGCATGATGAATGAATTAGTGTTTGTGACAGAGCTGATTACACTTGGTCTAGGGAATGATGGGAAATCAGGAGGATCGAGGTGCACCATCCTGAATACAGCAGCATCGCAAGGCTGTCTGCAGTGTAGGGGAACTCCGGAGGTGTCTGTGAGCTTCAGCACAAGGCCAGCAGGACTCTGAGCCGGGCCACGTGGTACCCGCGAAAGGGCGCACCGTGGGCTCAGTTGGTGCGGCTCTTAACCGCCTCCTGCCCCTCCTCCTGCAGTCTCCATGGTGATGGGGATCCCCACGGTGCGGCGGAAGGTGAAGTCTTACCTGGCGGAAACGCTGCATTCGCTGGTGGACAAGCTTTCAGCTGAAGAGCGGCAGGACTGCGTGCTGGTGGTGTTCGTGGGGGAGGTGAGGATCACCGGGTGGGGGCAGGTCAGAGGAGATGGCAGAGACCATGAATGACCCCCATCCCCCATGAATGACCCCCGTCCCCCATGAATGCTGTAGTTGACGCCGGTTGCCCGTTGCACTTCTATTTTTTTCTCACATCATGTTCCATCTCACAGAATTCTCTGCATATCTCAGATCTGCAGTCAGGAAGGAAATGTTTAAATTGTACCCAGTTAATCTCGCCTCAGTACATATTTCATTGTCTTCATCTCTGATTGGCCTGCCTTTCTGCATTCCACTGTCACCATCTCTCATTAGGCACTTTCAGGATCCTGTCCAGGAACCTGTTTCCTGGTTCCGAGTCCCTAGGCTGTCTCCACTGGGAACTTTTTCAGCTCCCGGCCACTTTCGTATGTTGCTTTCCCACCGCAAAACAGGAACTGTGACCTTTATGCTAAATAGGCATGGGAGATGCAAAAGGCTGATAGGTTAAACTTCACACATAATTTCATGAGTGAGAAACTACACCGGCAGCCCAAAACAATATATGACAAACAAGTTGTTTGACAGTAAAGCCAGAGCACAAAAGAGAAAAGACTTTTGTGCCACGAGATTTTGTGATGAACCTTATTTCATGTGGACAGTGCTAATTCAGGAACTACCTCCCAGAAGATAGTTGGGCCAAGTTCCTGTGGTGGTGCTGGTGTTGATCACTGACCCCTAATCACTGTTGATCACTGACCCCCCCCCATGTGTGTGTTGTTTTTCCACAGACGGACACAGACTATGTGCGCAGCGTCGTTGATGACCTGGAGAAGGAGTTGAGTGACTTTTCACGTTCTTTTTCGGAGCCTGTCCACTTCCTCCACACTTCATGGCACTGCCCTCTACCGCCGGGGATGCCCTTCGAAGCTCATGTATCTATGAGAAAATGCATTTGAAAATCAGCTAACAAAGACGCCTCGGTTAGGCACCAGACGCATCCTAATGGGCTTGATCTCTTGTGAGGAGGTCCACAGACCCCTATGATTAAATGTCCCTTCCAGAAACTTCTCAGCGTGCCTCTACAATTGGGGTTTCTAGTTGTATCCGCGGATTAAGGTGTAGGCTGTGTTTCCCTGCTGAGGTTCTGCATTGTGCGGGTCTCTAGGCTGGATGTGTCTGTGGCCCCTAAGCCTGCTAAAGCCACTTTCTTCTCTGGTAGGTTCTCCGCGGAGTTCAGCTCTGGTCTGCTCGAGGTCATCTCCCCGCCAGCCAGCTTCTACCCTGACCTCAACAACCTGAAGGAGACCTTTGGCGACTCCAAGGAGCGAGTTCGGTGAGGGCCAGTATCCCGAGGCTAGTGCCGTGTGACCTGTTCAGCGTCATGTGATGCTCTCCCACCAGTTTTGGCTATGGGAGAAACCAGCCTTTGAATGGGTTTTACCTCAGTTTAGTTATAGCATTTATGTATGTGGTCTAACTCGCGTCATTCCGGTGTCATTTGTACAGCACAAAAGCTGTAGAACGAAAATAATTTACAGAAGCTATAAGAAGCCCCTGGCCCACATACATGTATGAATCGGTGTACTAGAAGGCCCAGTGGCATATCGGCAAGCGTGTCGGCGTTGGGTAGGACCCAGGATGACCTGAGAAATGGGTGCTGGCGACGGAGATGCTGTGCTAACGTTTTGGGATCGAAGTGGGATTTGTTTCGAGCTGATTTGCCCACTTGTGCCCGCTGCCCCCAATCCCCCCCCCCCCCGGGACACACACTCTGAGCAGGCACTTGAGTAGTCCGATATCTTCTACCACCATTTCTCTCAATGCTTTCAATCCAAACAGGTGGCGGACCAAGCAGAATCTGGACTACTCCTTCCTAATGATGTACGCAGTGAACAAAGGCGTGTACTATGTACAGGTGCGTGCATGTGCATGTCTATCTGGATGCCCTGGTTCTGTTACTCTGTTTTGTGTCAGCGTTCTCTGTTTCGTTTGTGATATATGGGGCACGTCCCTGCACAGCTATCTCCTAAAAACTAGAGAAACATGAGCTGGATGCAGACACGCGCCTCAGTCACGAACACTCCTACAAAATCTTATCCTGGGTTACCTTGGCAACGAAATTCCGTCATGATGAAGGGCATCTTAGCATATGAAGTTCTGTTGATTTCTGCGTGGACGCGAAGATCTTCAGACTTTATAAATGTTGCCATGGGAATGTAGGTGTTTAGTAGCTTTTCTGTGAATTCACAACACCACTGCGGCAAATGAACTCTTCTTGTGCAGCAATTAAAAAAAACACCTAAGTCATGTGATGAAGTGACTTGATTGAAAGCTTTTGTCCTGCCCCCTCCATCAGCTGGAAGATGACATCGTCGCCAAGCCCAATTACTTCGCCACCATGAAGAACTTTGCTGTTCAGCTCGCCTCCGAGGACTGGATGATCCTGGAATTTTCTCAACTTGGATTCATCGGTAACGAAGCCCCCCCCCTCCAGTTAACGAGGTGGGGTGGTTAACGAGGTGGCTAACGAGCGTGTGCTGAATTATTTACATGGCGGCCCTCTCATGTTCCCCCCGTGGGGGTGGGGAATCTCTTCAGGGAGCAGCTCCAAGGCTGCAGATGCACGACCCTTTCATCTTCTCATGGAGGGTGGGGGAGGGAGTCTTTCTCTGCCCTTGGGGGGGGCTGCATCAGGCTGCACTGCTGTGTCGTGATGTTTGAGTGGAGGGTGATTGCAGGGTGAAAAGTTGAAGCTCCGTAATGAGGAAGGGAAATGCGGCCCCAGAGGGGTGTCATAGCGAATTACCATGAAACTCCGGAGAATTCTCTCAGCCTGCAGAGCGACTTGGCTCAAACGACAGCAGGAAAGACGCACAGATACACTATGGAACGTTGCTTTTCCCTCCCCAGGGAAGATGTTCCAGGCTCCAGATCTCAATCTCATTGTGGAGTTCATCTTCATGTTCTATAAGGAGAAACCCATCGACTGGCTGCTCGACCACATCCTCTGGGTCAAAGTCTGCAATCCTGAGAAGGACACGGTACGGCCGTGTGTGTGAGTCACACGGACCAATCAGACGAGGCCGGCTGTGACCCTCATCTTTTTGGTCTCTCACTCTCCAGCATCTCTGCTCAATGAGAAGATCGTGTCTGACCCCTCTGCTCTCTGTCCTCGTAGAAGCACTGTGAGAGACAGAAATCCAGTCTGCGTATCCGCTTCCGGCCCTCCTTGTTCCAGCACGTGGGCCTGCACTCCTCTCTGGCTGGAAAGATCCAGAAGCTGACGGTAATGCCACCATGCGCCAACCCTCTCTGCTTCACGTTCAGGCACCATCTGCTGTGTGTGATACTGGTGTGCCGTTGCCACAGTGAAGCAGTACTGCTGAACTACCCAATCCCCTTAGCCGATAGCCCGGTTTTATCTCTACTTGCCACCCTTCCCAGGACAAGGACTTCCTGAAGCCGCTGCTCCACAAGATCCATGTGAACCCACCTGCTGAGGTATCCACCACGTTGAAGGTGTACCAGGGCCACACGCTGGAGAAGACCTACATGGGGGAAGACTTCTTCTGGGCCATCACCCCCACTGCTGGTGACTACATTCTCTTCAAGTTCGACCGGCCCGTCAGCATTGAGCGGTGAGGCCCACAGGATTTTTCAGTCTCATTCTTTTGAATGTCCGGATTTTCCTGTTATGTGTGTTTGTTCATGTGAGCCTCGCTGGGTCGGTACTCAAAGGGGAACCCCACAACGAAAACAAAGCAAGCCTGTGTTCCCCTTAACAACCTGCACTACACACACAGAACGGCGCCTCCTATTTACATCGTCATGGCTGTGAATCACTTGGCTTTCCTGGGCTGGGATTGGTTCCATGAGGAGCAGTACCCTTCACACCCTCCCTGGGGGGATTGGGGAGGGAGTTTGCAGTGTGCTGAGGACTCATTTCTCAGTTGAGTGTCTCTCACTCTCTGAGCAGAGGCTGGGCAGACACACTGTTACTCAGGTTGCATATTATGCTGAAATCTAATAGGTGCTTTCCCACTGCAAGAACCTTTTTCCAGGAACTACAACCTATTTCAGGAACCAGGAACTTCTGTCACCTTCCTGCGGCAAGAATTTGACCCGGTCTGTAGCTCATCAGAGATGTAGAACCTTTTCTTTTAGTCCCTACTGTAGAGTTGGTACTTGTCGCTCAACCAGGAAGTACTGGGCGGGGCTTATAACGATAAACTTTGCTGATTGGTTGACCACAAGCACCAGCACTAACCTGGAAGTTGGAAGTGCGGGCAAAAGATGGAAGTAATGGAGCAGAACCTGGGCATATGGAATTATTTTTGTATCTCGGTTACATAAATTTACATAAATACATAAATTTTTTGCTTTGACTCTGAAATTCTGCATTGGAAAATATAAATCGATATCCGATATTTTTGTCTAATATCGCCAGTGCTGGTGGTGACACTCGCCAGTGCTTATCAGCAGACTAATATTGCATCGTTTTTATTTTGTGGAAAATAAAGATCGATCTGCTGGCCGTTTAATAATGTATTATAAACGTCATGGGTCATACAAATAAAATGCTGTGTCCTGTTTTGAACCAATACAGGATGTGATTCTTACCATATTTTTGGGCCATGTGATCGACACTCCCATTAACTAACAAATAACTAACAAAATGTTTATCGTACAAGCTTTTTGTGTCTCCCATACTTATTTAGCATAAAGGTCACAGTTGCTGTTATGTGGCTGGAAAGCGACACACTTAAGTGGCCTGGACCTACCAAAATTCCCAGTCCAGACAGCCCAGGGACTGGGAAAAAGGGAATGTGCTCCCGAACTACAGGGGGAAAGTGCATAAATGGGAGCAGATTAGGCCTGGGGGAAAAAACAGGAACTGTTGCCCCCCCCCCCACCCCGCCATGCCAGAAACCTGCTGTAAGACGTGTGCTGTGATTGGCAGGTATCTGTTCCGCAGCGGAAATCAAGAGCACCCTGGTGACAAGATTGAGAACACCACAGTGGAGATCCTGCCGTTCTCGGTCAGTAAAGACGCCTTTTGTTTAACAATTACAGTATCTTGTTTGGGAGACACTCTGATCCAGAACGACTTGTGTGAAGGTTCTGTAACCTGTTCGCAGGCTAATCTGCGGGGTCTTTATTATGGTTATTTGTTCCATTTCCCAAGTGTTCGCCTTGGTTACCTACAAGCCTGTAGTGCTGTCATTGACCTGTAATGTGTCTGTGTGTATGAGAGAGAGTGAAGGTCTGTGAACGGTTTATCTGTGTTCCAGGACACTGGACTACAGACCAAATACAAACAGACGGAGGATCATTTCTACAGAATTGGTGAGTAAACTGGATCCCCAACACACACCAGAAGCCCAGTAACCTGCTCCACTGTGCAGCCCGACCCGATTAAACCCTGTGGCTGAGGCCCCTCGGAGCCCCAGCCTAGAGAGATGAGGAGCAGGTCACATTGCACATTCCTCTCCCACTGCAGGCAGCTTGCTGAATGTTTCCTTGCCCTGCCCCAGCCCACCACAATCTCAGTATGTTACTGGCTCCTCCCTAATCTATGTAAATTAGGAGGCATCCCACACAGATTGGATTAAGCACGCCAGACAGTCTGTGGTGTTGACAAGCAAGTTTGGAGCATTCAGTGCAGTAGTACCCTGTCTGTCTGTGTCTGTGTGTGCACCAGGGCATTTTGAGAAAGGCGTCGCAGAAGCATCCATCGACTCCACCTTCAATCCCGTGGTGGCGCTACGCCTCTCCGTGCTTCAGGACTCTGCCGTGTGGGCCATCTTGAGTGAGGTTAGCTTCCCATTTTAGCGATTGGTTCCCCCCCCCCCCCCGGGCATGACTGCCTGGCTTCCTCTTCCACTTGCACGCCGCCTTTCTGTTTGGGGGGGCAGCAGATCGCGATCCACACAGCGCGTGAAACGGGCAGCTGATCACAGCTCGGAGATTTTATCTTGTTTTTTTTTTTTAATCCCCCTTTTTTTAGATCCACATCAAGAAAGTGGCCACTTAATTGGCCTCCAGCCAGAAGGGGGCACTGTGGGGCCTCTCCCAGGCATGGAGACGTCAACGGAAAGCCCCCCAGTGGCACTTCCTGCCAAACACTTATTGCCGCTCCCAAGCTCTACCTCGAGCGAATGTGAACACTACTGTTAAAAAAAAAAAAAGAAAAAAAAATACTCGAGGGAAAATTCCCAAGATGTGTGACGCAGGTGTGGGTGCTTAAGTGGAAGGATGTCTCATCGCTGAAGGCGGCGCTTTGTATGTCATTGCACTACAAGAGGAGCAATAGGAGAAGCAGACTGCCTGTGAGAATGAAGACATACTGATAGGTATGCTGCTGGTGATGTGGCAGCTGTCTCCAAATATTTGCCATTATCTTCAGTGGGTGAAGGCTAACTTTGTGTAAATATATACATACATTTTTGTTTGTTCGCCAAAGTGTTGCTTTAAGTGGAAAATCTGAGATCTGACCTTAGTCCAGTCTATCTCGTTCAGCTGTCTGTCTGCAGACTTTAGCGTGTAAATAGAAATCCATCGTACCGAATGCAAGTCTGTGTGGTCATAGGGTTAATAATTTGCTTTTTTCTTTCAAGTACTGCAGTACTTGATGATCAGACCTGATTTACTTTCACAGAAAGCAGACTAAGGCCCTTCAGTTATGGGGATAACCTTGAGGAGGAACTACACCTTTATTTATTGACTTGTATTATTTATACAAGTGTTTTTTTCTACTTTTTGTGAAGAACTTGACAGATGTTTCATGTTTTTTTTTTTTTTTTCCTCTTGAATGGTCTTTTGAGGCTTTTTGCAACATTTGCGGCTCACCACGGTACTGGAGTGGGCGTGTCCCAACACCTGTGCCTTAACTGCCACACCTCCCGTAAGGGGCGGGGCCTCACTCTGTATAGTGTACCGCATGGGTGGACTGTGGGGGGGAGGGGGGGTGCAGGAAGGACAGGGGCAGTTTTTTTTCTTTCTTCTCTGCTACTTGTATACCTTTTTGTAAATGTAAAAATAAGCCTGCCATGTCATTCAGTGTCAAAGTAGCCATTGCCCATTTCCCAGGATACCTTGCTGCACTGCAGTCACATGACTCTGATGCGTGTTGCCTGCTCACTTTGAGCCGGAGGATGGTGACCTGGGCTTTGACTGGCTTTCTCTATGTTAGAAGTTGCCCGTCTTACCGATGATGTCCAGGCGAGGTCCCCTGATCATAGATGAGTAAATGAGAATGAAGACAAATACATATTCAGAAGGGAAGCAATGTTTTAACGATAAGTATATGATGGGTGATCAAATGCTGCTCATGTACTGAAGGGTAGGGTCTGGCTGTGGAAAAGTTTTGTATAAAATTTAAGTTATTCTTTCCAATTGATTAACAAAGTCGTGGTTTCCTTAGTGACACCCCTGACTCCACCCTACTGCCAGGGAACAGCCCCCCCCCCCCAGCTCAAACTCTGCTCCTGAATCATCAGTCACATGCTTGTGAGCTTCAGCCAGGTAAAGGTGGAGAGGGTGTTACCCTCCAGCAGCCCCGAGCAGGTTCCGTGCCTTCATCACTATATCAGAGATATTCCATGGATATTGCAGAAATAAAGTAGGAATTGTTCCCATGACGGTTTGTCTGCTGACTTCTTAAAAATTGTCCCGGGAGGTTTTGTAAAGTATCGCTGTAGCAGAAAACTTCGAATCAGGTGACTGTGTGTGCGCGCGCATTCATGTACATTAGATTGTTATTCAGCAGCTTAAAACGCATTAAGGGTTTTCCGCTTTTACTTCATGATTTCTGTTTTTAACAATTTACTTTTTTAGTTTTTAAACCTACCCATGTGAAGGTTACTAACGCAGTGACCCTGTACACTATCCTCTTAGTGACCCCTACAGGTTAAAACCACACAATACAAGTACTGATAACTGACCCCACGGAGCTGGTGATATCTGCAAAATTAAAGGGCTGAGGAAACGACTAAAGTGCATTACAGCTGTTTGCATCTGTAATATTATGCTGTACTTTTTCTGAACAAAAGACTTAATATACATAATTTATAATTATACTTAAAAATGAAGTCCAGTGGAGGAACTGCTTTCTTTACATCAGACTCCCTTGGGCAAGCTTAGTTACCTTAGTTTGTGTTTCAGATAGTGCTGGGTGGGTACCATAGCCAATCAAGTGGTTATCTTTTTCTACAAATCAGCTTTCAGATATCTTTGCTAATGTCTGTATAGCCTGATCCACTGCACTAAATATCTCCACAATTAAAAACCTTTTATTTAAGGTGCTCTGGGAAGGGAATTGGGAATGTATATACAGAACACCCTCCTAAAATGCACAGATTCATTTTCATCATCTCACACCCCTCAATAAACAAAGAATAACTGAAAAGTTTTACACAAACAATACATAACTTTATCTACAGTGAATGTTATTTACAAGCTTTACAAAAATGAAATCCTTCCTCCAAGTCTCCAAAAAGGAAAGGCAAAAAAAATCAAAAGGAGGGTCTTGGGATGAGCCCAGGACAGCCCAGTCCATGACAGTCCCAGGGATCATATATACACAAGTCCTACCACGTCGCAGTTATTGAACCCGGAACTTATAGAACCAGCAGAGGCCCTTGGTGAAGTTCCAGCCCAGGCAGAGGGAAAGGACATAAAGTAGGCTCAGCAAGGCGAAGGGGTACAACAGCACCACAGTGTTCTTCAGGAAGGGCAATGCTATGGATGAGCAAAGAACCAATCAACAACAACATGTGAGGAAGTGACCAGTCACAGAGCAAGCAACCAAGGGTCCTACACAGTGAAAAGTATGATTTTGTATAGACAGGTTTCTAAAATTCTAACATCAAATTTCATTGGTGGCATTTCCCTTTGATTTAAAAGAGCTGACAAACCCTTCTGTAGGCTTGTAAAAAACCTCAGCAATCCTACAGGAAGCTCGATTAATGCTGAACTGTTGTCCAAAACTGACTGCGTATGCAAAACGGCTATATGCCAATGCATAAAGCACTGAGCTGTTCACTAGGATCGTGACACACACACACACACACACAGCATCACGGTGTCCTCAAAACTCACCACTGTAGCCCAGGAACGTGATGTAAATGTAGTAACCGATGGCAACCAGCCAGAGGGTGTTCCCCACAAAGTAGCCCAGGAACCAATCAGAGTTTATAACCACAATGTCTGCAACACAGTGAGCGAAGAACAGTCAGCATCAGTACATCTGACCCAGCATTTTCCAAATGAGTTGCCTTTCCAGAGTGGGGATTCATGTACAGGCTGGGCCTCTGTTACCACCCAGCCCAGAGGTATCTGAAGACATTTAACTGTTGAGTTTGCCAGTAAACTATTAAATTCAAGTACAAGCAGATAATGAAAAAGGTACAACTGCAGCCCTTGGGATTCAAACATTAATGCAATTAGTCATACATTACTTGGCAGGGTACAGTGAGCCGGAAAATATCACTGGGGGTGGGGGTGGGGGGACTCACGGTTGATGAAAAACAGCTGGAGGAAATGCAGGATGACCAGCAGGGGGTAGAAGGCATTCAGGTGCACATCGAACGCATAGCCCCACTCCACGTCGTAGTCTTTACTTTGCTGCTTCATCAGGTATTTATTTGTGACGACCCTGCAGCAGGTGTGGGGGTGGGGGCACATTTCAGCACATACAGAACAGTCAGGGCCGGAGCTGAAACACAACCCCCCTCCCCCCCCCGAAGCTCTGTCTGAGAAGCCAAACTGTATCCCTGTGTACCACAGCAGCTCTAGGTCAGTGTTTCTCAAGAGTTCCTTGGAGACGCCAGAATAGTCCATGCTTTGCTGGGAGCAAATATGTGGACCAGCTGGCAAGGAGCTGGGAGGGAGCAAAAACATGAACTACCTGGGCGTCCCCAGCGAAGCGCCATCTGGTGTAAAAGTCTGGGAAAAACACATTCATTCTTACAGATCCAATCACGGCAACGTGAGTCTCCAGACCAAAGGAAGAACTGGCAGGTGCTTCAGGGCCTGGACATCCTACGGCGTATGAGTTTACCACATCAGGGTGGAGATGAGAAGACCCACGCCGATACAGTCGATGAAGACCACCCAGAGCAGCAACTTCATCATCTCTACCAGACCCATTTCCAAAACCACACCGAATCCCACTGTGGACACTGCAGGTGGCAAGAGCAGGGTGATATTCACATTAAGGGCACTGTTTTAACGTATATACACATACTAAAAGAATAGCTAAACCAGAGATCAGTATCATGAAGCAGGATTTCTTTCTCAGCTGGACAATTTGTAGAATTTAAGGTACCCCAGTATAAATGAATTTTATCTTTGTTCACTGGCATTTTAGCCCACACTACCTAAATCCGACAAGTTATCCGGCTACGCAAGAAATCCCGCTTCATGATACAGGTCGCTGGTTAGTTAAGCCAGAAGGGTAAATATAAGAATCAATTTTACAAAAAAAAAATATACACATTATAATAATTAAGATACAGATTAGTCTAGGTGTAGGTATTAGGAGGGATGGGGGACACCAATACCCCCCAATATTTAACTGGTATTCATCCATCCCCCAATAAATTTTTTCCTCTACAATGCCATGTGCCCTATGGTGTATGTGTGTGAATGTGAGGGAAATATACACAAAACTGGTCGCATCCCCAGTGGGCGGGATCACGCCTCACCGCAAAGCCAGATGCTGAGCAGCACCAGGAAGGCGGGGTCGTCTCGGGCCCACTGGTCTTTGGTCTGCTTCCTGTAATGGAAGTTGCGGTAGACCCTCTGCGGCGAGGTGAACAGGTAGAGCATCTGCCAGGCGGCGAACTCAAAGTCCATCTGTCGCACGTGTAGGAGCCGCCGCAGGTACTTGTAACGCTTGGCGCCCGCCGTGTGGCGCGCCGCGTCCCGCAAGCTCAGACTGCCGTTACCTGTGCTCAGCGGGGAGTAGCTGGTGGTGGGCAACATGTTGCTGGGAAACAGCAGGGGGAGGAGTCAGGCAGTAACCAACCAATCAGCAAAGGGCCACCTTACTACCACTATCATACTTCTGCGTGTTGGTATGTATATAGCTACATCTGCTGCCTCTTCATCAGTTCTAAGTTGTCATGCTTATATCTGGCGTGGTACCCGCTAGGCCTGGAGGACTAACCCACATCACACACTGTCAGGGCTGTCACCTCTCACACATCTGGCGAGAGACACACAATATCAGACTCACCCTCACGCAAGAAATCTTGCGGCCAATCTATATTATTCCGTTATATATCTAAAATTAGCAACATCAAAAGTATTGGGGTAGTTTGCAATCCCTACAGACTATTTACAAAGTAATTCCTCTTGCCAACATGTAAATGCGCGTCTCGAACTGAAAATATCACTCCAGCCAGCTGACCAAACTTGGTAACCCTGCTTTTGAGAGCTTTGCAAGGGGCCCTGTAAAGCAATCGACTGAATCGTCAGGTGTCACTAACAGGGCAAAATCCAACTCCTGTGCTAATACCACAATAATACAATTTTTATTTCTCAGGGTAATTTGGGCTTTCAGCCACAACCCCCGCGCCTATTTATAGGAACGTTTATTTCCTGTACTCCTGCTCCCTCCTGTACTACTCATGGTTTACATACATTACCACAAGTCCCTGGGATTACTTGCTGTTGATAATTACTTCTCTATAATCCCTGCAGCCCGATCACTGTTCCATTATATCGCCTGCGTGTGATATTTTATTGCTTTCAGCCACTTCTGTCAGTTCACGCAGGTAGCCTTTCCGGATATGACCATCTTATCAATACCTTACACTATACTACTATTAAAAAGACTGGGAATTACAATAATGGTTACTACCTAGGAAATACCCATGTAGCATTAAGGTCAGCTTATCATAATTTTCGAGCTCCTCGGATTTATTTACAGCCCTTGAATGCTAAGAGGCTATCGGCTACTAGTCGGACAGCCTGCTCACTGCAGGCCAACAGTCACTCAAACGTACACTAACGACATATAAAGATGCGCTTCGACGGTGGCTACTAAATAAGATATATAATATATATTTGCAAATTACCTGTAAACGCAGCGAAGGCCCTCTGGACCTCCCACAACGTTGATTCCTTGCTCCAGGCACCAAGCGCCAGTCCCAAAACCGAACACGTAGACCACGACTGAGGCACCCGGAAGCGATGTCTGTGTCCCACGTGATTGGGAAATGTAGTCCAATTCAGACGAACACTTAGCTGGGACGCGCCTTGAAAAACTACAATCCTTTTCACACCGTTAAAAACCAACGGGGGTCTTCCGGGATCCCATCATGCTGCACGTTCTACATGTCATCGAGTCCTATGGCAAAAATCAGTTCACGATGTACATGTAAATGGTTTAAAATGCGTATTTAATACATAGATACATCACAGTCTACATCACCGTATAAGTTTTGCACTATAACTTATACGGTGATGTACACTAGTCTTTTTGCTGTTATAATGCGGTTAATATATTGTATTGTCAGTTCCACTTATATTCTATTTTTATATATATATTTTGTTTTTACCCACTCTGCCGATGGTGAGGAAAAATGCAACGAAATTTCGTTCTGATGTGCACTAACTGGTGTATTTCTGAATGACAATAAATTGTTCTAGTCTTCTTCTAGATGACATATGTCCTTTTCATATTAGAATTGATTTTGAACTTTGAAAAAGAGGCAAAACATCTTCAACAGCTCATTATCAGAGTTCTAAATGTCCAGTACATTGGTTTTTACGAAAATTGAACATTTCCACTAGAGGGAGACAAATACGACTTTAACAACAAATATGAAGGTAGAAAGCTGTGTTAAATGGGAGTGAAGAGATATACTGTATATACTACAACGTATAGTGCGATGTGCGGAGATGATCATTAGTTCCCCCCTCTAGAAGCACTGTACTCATCTCGGATGAAGAACAGAGCCAAAAAAATAATGTCTGACACTCTGCATCCTGGCCACTGCCTTCTCCAGCATCTTCCATCCCAGCGAAAGCAAAGAATAAGCACAAGGACAAATTGTCACCTAAACGTCAAGCTTTCATCAAGAGGGCCTTCTTCCCCCAGGCCATCGCCCTTCTAAATAAGGACTGATGAAAAAACGGAGCCACGCACTGTTCATTATGTTTCATTATCATATTTTAACTAATTGAACTCATCTGCACTGTACCTAAGCTCTTTTGCACATTACATCCATCCAGTATCTATCTATTTATTTCTTTATTTATATTGTCCACATGCTTGACTCAGCATATTGCACATCTCCTGTAAAAACAACAAAGCATCCTTGTACGTTTACCTTGGGATGTTTATTTGTGTGTGTTTTGTTTATGTGACGATACCACCCGCACCAAAAAGGGAGGGTGTGGATGCAAATATATGTTGCATATCCAATCTAAAACTGACAGTCTCCCAGGTCCACACCAATAAAATTTGCAGAGTAGGGCAGCAAATGGTAAAACAGGGTAGGTATTTGATAATAGTCCCGTTTTGTCATTGCTGCTGTCGTGGTTAATCCTTTTAAGCCAAATCAGGAGTCAGAAGTAGCTTGCGTAGCCCAAAGTCAGTCTTTCATTGTGTCCACATTCCTCAGGTTACATTCAAGTCCGGACCTCCTGCAGGAGTGTGTCCCATGGTGAATTACATTATTTTTATACACTTTTCATATCAAGATATTCGTCACAGGGGGCGTCCCAAGCACCATCTTTCTGGACCAATTGCTACCATCGTGTCCCCCTTTCCGGGGCTCAGAATTCTCGCCGCTAGGCGTCTTTATTATTATCCCCTGTCTTTTTGGGGTCGAACCTTCCGGGAAAAAAATTCTTGTCAAGTCAAGTCATATTTATTATCCCACCAGGGACATTTAGGTTGCAGCCTGGCATTTAAAAAGGAATACAACAAATAAATAAATGAATGCAACATTAACACCAGATACCATAGAGACAATGACCAATACATATACAAAACAGACCATCCACAAAACCACAGCACAGACCAGTACCCAGTACACCCCAATGCATGATCACTACATGGAGAGACTGGGAAGCAGAAGAACCAGAACAGAAATAGCTAAATCCAACAGTGACATCACCTGTGCTTATTGAATATATTAACAGCAGCACAAACAAAAGAAAGTTTATATCTTTTAGTCCTGTGTGTGGGAACTCTTTTCTAGCTGAAGGTAGAAGCACAAACTCCCTGTAGAGGGGGTGGTCTTTATAATCCAGTATTGCCAATGCCTTCCTGAGCACATGACGGTCATACAGGTCACAAAGCTGGGTCTGGGTTACCCCAATGACTGTACCAGCTACACTGACAAGCTGGCCAAGCTTATTGTAGCAAAATGGTCTCCACAATGTTCCGTATACTCATGGCAGAGAGCTCAGTGTCGGCCAAGGGCACTGTGATAAAAGTCCAGGCAAGACGTGCAGAAGTATCGTGAGAACCCAGGTGTTTCTATAATAATGACTGGGAGTAGCTGGCTACAGAGCCAATTATACTCTTGGGCCATCAACATAGCGATAA
The DNA here is from genome assembly GCA_026777985.1 of Mormyrops attenuatus. Taxonomy (NCBI): domain Eukaryota; kingdom Metazoa; phylum Chordata; class Actinopteri; order Osteoglossiformes; family Mormyridae; genus Mormyrops; species Mormyrops attenuatus. The sequence goes on along the minus strand of JAODKC010000081.1, from coordinate 117,803 downwards.
GTTGCAGAGCTGGCTAAGGCACATATTCACCAGCAGCAATTGGACTATATTCTCGAAAGGTTACAAGGTTATATTGTATTTTGCAGGTTACATCTTTATAGTATTGTCCTAAGCATTACATTCACTAAGTGTGATCGGAAACTATTCTTTATGGTTTGAATATCTTTACCCAGTAATATCATTGCTGGCCAGGCCGCAGACTGTGTTCTCCACTATTTCCATGCATCTTCCACTTGGCCAGCTGAACTGTTTGGGGCACCATCTTGGTTCTGACTGGTTACACAGGTTATTTTCCATCCATCCATCCATTTTCCAAACCGCTTATCCCATTGGGTCGCGGGGAGTCCAGAGCCTATCCCGGAAACTATGGGCACGAGGCGGGGAACAACCCAGGATGGGGGGCCAGCCCATCGCAGGCAGGTTATTTTCATCAGAGTTAATTTTATGTGGGTGTTGTAGTATTTTTCATACCGATTTCAAATCTGTGTTCAGTTTTTCTCTAGCACGTCAAGTTTTTGTGATGAAGCTATATGTAGTATGACATTATGTACATGTAGTCTGCCTAAGTGTATTACAAGAGTTGTCTGTGGTTTTTATCTTATAGCATCACCATTCTCTAGGTAACTAGATATTGATTTATGTTTTATTGACACTTGTCTAGTTGCGATTTGAGTATAATTAATTTGACATAGTGAGCATGCGGATGTCTTGTGTATACAACTGAGTTTGGCAGGAAACATAGGTAGTTGTGCCTCAGGTTACGTTCTGCTGACGTAAGCTTCTCGACAAATTTTTTATTATTTCTCAAATTGTTGCAAAAGGAATACTAAATCTAACTCTCGAGTTTGAATTCTGGGTCACCGTCCTGGAAACTGAAGGCTGCGGTGACAGACAGCATCAACTGTGTTGGCTTTCAGCCTAGAAATCATGCCTAGAAATTGTATTAATCATCCAGACAGTTTCTGTTACGTGTGTGGTTCATTCACAACGAAAGCACAACGTCGCCCAATTACTGCAAATCTTAAGAAAATATACGAATTATACTTTGGTTGTCCACTTGGAGACCAGGATAAATCTTGGGCTCCACATGTCATCTGTACCAGTTGTTCAAATGGTCTGCGTGGCTAAATCGGCAGAAGGCAGCAATGCCATTTGGAATTCCGACGGCGTGGAGGGAACCGTGAGACCATCTCAACGACTGCTACTTTTGCCGCACAAATACAAGAGGATTCTCAGCTAAAACTAAGCACAAAATTGTATATCCCAGCCTAGATTCTGCAATCAGGCCTGTCCTCATGACGATTCATTGCCTGTTCCTGTACCGCCACATGATGGTCTTGATTCTGTAGAAGGTGATGAGGAGTACAGAAAAGGTGCAGCTGGTTACAGTGCAGAATCATCCAAAACTGATTACATGGCTGATGAAGATTCAGAACCAGAGACTTTTACACAAGCAGAGCTTAATGATCTTGTTTGTGATCTAAATCTATCAAAAAAGAGAGCAGAACTTTTAGCTTCAAAGCTTAAGCAGAAGCACTTGCTTGCAAAGGGTGTTACTGTAACTCACTATAGAAAACTAAATCATAACTTGACAATGTTGTTCACTGCTGACAGCTCACTGTGCTATTGTCATGACATCAATGGACTCTTCAACAGTTTGTCACAAGAACATGTTCCATCTGAATGGTGTCTCTTCATTGATTCATCAAAAAGAAGTTTGAAGGTAGTCCTACTGCATAATGGTAATTCCAAACCAAGTGTACCGATTGCTCATTCTGTTCATTTAAAGGAGTCCTATGAAAACATGAAGATACTGCTTGAAGCAATCCGGTATAAAGCACACGAATGGGGCATCTGTGGTGATCTAAAGGTCACTGGCATGTTGATGGGAATGTGAGGAGGATTTACTGCCGTTTCCTGTGCCTGTGGGATAGCCGATCTACTGCGGAACATTATATCAAACGTGTCTGGCAGGCAAGAGATACTTATGAGCCAGAAACAAATAGTGTTCAGTTTCTGCCTCTGGTTGATCCACGTAAAGTATTTTTACCTGCTCTCCATATCAAGCTGGGCTTGATGAAGAACCTTGTCAAGGCCATGGGCAAAGCGAACTCACGAGGTTTTCAATACCTGGCTGAGAAGTTCCCAAACATAAGCGCTGCAAAACTTAAGGAAGGGATATTTATAGGTCCACAGATCAAGTCTGTTTTGCAGGATGAAGGTTTTAGGAAATCGCTCTCAGCATCTGAGCTAGAAGCTTGGGATGCATTCAAGTGACAATGCGAAAACTTTCTGGGAAACTACAAGTCTCCAGCATACAAGGAAGGAGTTCAGAATCTGCTTGATTATACCAGAAACTGGGCTCTCGAGTGTCATTGAAAATACTTCTTTCACTCCCATTTAGAGTTCTTTCCAGAGAATCTTGGTATGGTGAGTTGATGGGCAAGGAGAACGTTTTCATCAAGACATTCAGTCAATGGAGCATCAATACGAAGGTTTCTAGAATGAAAGCATGATGGCCGACTACTGCTGGATGCTGTACCATGGCAATCCAGACATGGTGTACACGAGAAAATCAAACTCAAAGTGTTTCTGAAGAAACAATGGTGGTTAACAAACACTTTTCAGTTTCTTTGAACCCACTGTCTATTTGATTTTGCTCTAAAGATATTTTAGCCAATACTACAGTGATGGTTTTGTTTTAGTACACAATACTTAACTAGCTTAACTAGTATTAACTAGCATTACTCATAACTCAAAAAGTTGACGTGACAAAAAAACTGAAAACAGATATGGAATCAGTGTGAAAAACTGATTTAGAAAAATGTGTTTTGGTCTCTTGATGATGTAAAAAAAAGTTTTTTTTGTTGTCCTGTGAATTATTCAAGGGATTTCATCAAGAGGGTCTTAAACTTCTCCATGTCCACCTTTTTCAGGATGAAGGCTTTGTGTTCCTTCTTCAGATAGCTCACCCTATCCATGACCATCATACCTCGTGTGTACGTGCCAGCCAGCTCCACGGTGACCGGCACCTCCTCACATTCTGTGACGAAGGATTTATCAATGGCCGCTGCCATGGCGAACGGATCACACAACAAGAAGCCCTCGCCCCCCATCTCCTTCTGAGAACGGTCACTGCAGGAGACATCTCTGCTGTACTGGAAGATCTGCTTCATGAAGCGGGCCTTTTCAGAGTCCTGGTCCAACCACTGATCACAAAATTCCTGAACAAAATTAACAGAAAGTAAATGAACCTTTTTCTCACTGTTTACCTTTCACCTCTCATGTGACATCTTCACAAACTGAAATTGCATATTACCTTCTCTATCTTATTATACTATTTTGAGTTTACAGGTATCCAAGAAATGTATCCAATTTCAAAGTACTATCTTCAGCACTGCATACAAGAGAAAGTAAACTGCATTTACATTGTGTTTCTTCAGAGTTCAGCCCTCAAGGTGTTTTGGCTCTTACCCAAGGCAGTATGTTCATGCAGGTGAACTCCCAACTCGCTATGTAGGTAGGGCACAGGAAATCATTCAGCACGATGTAAGCCGCTTCTGGGTCGGCGGCGAAATTGAACTCGACGCACATTGTGGTGTTGCCCCGAGCTGCAGACACACACAGACAGTCTGACAAAGCAGCACTATGATTGATATTCCTTCGTGCAGCTGTCAGAGCCGATAATGGTGAATGCTGGACAGTCAATAAAGAGGGAGACAAACTAGAAAATGAGGGTCAAGAACGGTTACAAAGAGGTGGAAAATTTCTGGAAACTTTCCAGAAACCTTCAATTCCATGGGAAGTTAAGCTGGGGAATTTGGAAAATATTTCAAGCTGGAGACTTTCCAGGGGAATTAACAGGAATATATGGGAGTTAATAGGGGAATTCCCAAAATTTTTCAATCCTAGGATGAAGCCCTTGCCTTCAGTGTTCCCTCCCATGATATAGAGACCCTTGAGCTTCTTTGGGAATGTGGGGTTGAGTCTCACTGCCAAGGCCAGGTTTGTCAGAGGGGCTGTTGCCACTAGGGACACCTGGGAAGTACAAAGGCATATTTTTTATTTTCAAAGTTAGTGTAAAGTATCACTTATCACAATTGTTTGAGCTCATCAACTATTCGGTTTATGAAAACTTGACACTACTCTCAAGTTTGTGCTATCTAACGGTGTCTCCAAGCAAAAGAAATGTATATTATTAAATATACATGCATAGGTTCTGCAGGTACCCACCTCTCCTGCATGCTCGTTAGCGATCCGGATCATTGCCTCCACTGCCCCCTCCTTCTGGATCAGCTCCAGGCCTGGAGCATCGGGGTCTGGGACATCGCCAAGCCCATCCTTCCCATGGAAGGCCTCTGCCATCAGCACGTTGCCCAGGATAGGCCTCGAGGCCCCGCGGAACACAGGGATCTAGAGCATAGCAGGAGAGAGACCATCTCCAAGTCATGTGATGAGTCTCATGAGAAGAGACACCAGTCATAAACTTAGTTTCTCACCTCATGTACCTCAATCATTTCTATCTACCAGACTCTGAACTTCTGTAATTATTAAACTGCACAAATGAATGTCACTTTGTTTCTTATGCTCCTATAACTATCACAAGCTGCAGTACTGAGGTCTGTGACACTCTTAAGGTAGTCTTTCTTATAGCCAACCTGCAGTTCCCATGGTAACACTCCACTGAAGAGCAAGAATTTCTCTCTACGCTTCACACACACACCGTACCTCCAGGTGCCCGCAAGCCTTGAGGACCCGTAGCGTGTTCCGGCAAACATTCTCCACACTCGTGTTGCCATTGACACAAGTGACACCCAGGAGCTGGACCCCGGGATCAGTCAGAGCCATCATGATGGCTGAGGCGTCATCTACCCCACAGTCCACATCCACCAGTACCTTCACCATGCCGTGACCTGAAAGAAGCAATTTGGTAAAAGTCGAAACATGCAAGCTACCAACTGATGTAAGCCCCATTGGTGCACACCAAAGCATTAAGATCAATATTCAGTACCAGTCAAAAGTGTGGACACACCTACTTTTAAAGCATTTGTCTGTACTTTGGTTATTTTGTTCACTTTACATTAAAAGGCCTTGAGGCAATTAAGGCATACATACTGAATACTGCAACGACCAGGAGGAGTGTTCAGCATCTCAGAATTTTCTCAAATTTATAGGTGTAGTCACCTGGAATGCTTCTTCAGTCCTTCAGATTAGCAGTCCTGAAGGAGTTTCCACAAGTTCTGGGCACAGGTTGGCTACCTTGCTCTTACTCTTCCTTCCAACTTATCCCAAACCAGCTCTACAGGGTATAGATCGGGGGATTGTGGGGGCCAGGTCATCCGTCACAGCACTCCATCTCCTTCTTTGTTCACAAGGTAATACAGCAATTGCTCCCTGGTTCCCAGATACAGACACTTCTTATACTGCAACCTGATAACTTCAGCCACGGGCAATGGTCTGTTAAGCGTCACAGACAATCATCCATAGTTTAAAAAAAAAACAAAAGACAAAGCCTGTGGGCAAATCAGCTTCTCCCAAATTTAGAGCTGACACTGCAATGGTTAAGAATTATTTCCAGCAATTATAGGATAGAGTGGAAAAAAACTTAGCTGATACAAAAATATCTTGGTTTGTTCCCTAAAATTCAGCTTCATTTTCAAGTTCAGTGAACATTAGAAAAATGCTTTATAGCATAATTTAATTAATATACTAAAGGTTTAAAAAATGGCAGAGTATATTTAAGCAGATAAAGGAAAAACTAAAAGAGGTGTGCTTTGGGTCACTATCTTACTGAAGATCAATGGAGTGTCATTAGGTGTGTCCAGATTTTTGAAGTTCTCTCCCCTTTGACCAAATCCCTTTTAAATTTTCCGTGTATCTTTAGAGGATCTAACATTTAGTGGTATACACAAGTGCACCCAGAGCTGGAAATGAAGCTTGCTCAGCAAATTTAGACGAAGGTCAAGTTAAAAAAAACCTGAATGGCTAGTAAGTCAATGCTTGTTTGTACCACATTGATCAAGGAGACGTTTCACTGTGTCATTGTTTTATGCAATGACAAAGATATTTATCTTGCCCTCTCCATCATCCACCACTGCCAGTGACAATACGGCGATGCTTCTCCCTGCCATATCATTAACAACTCACGGTGAGCAACTTGACACATGATTTGCATTTTACTTTCTCATTTGGGATCCTTAGAATTTAGTGATCAGTGGTCATTGTTGACACACCACAGCACACGGTGAACAACAATGAAATGTGTCCTCTGCATTTAACCTATATGTGACATTGTGACATAGCAGGGGGCAGCTAATTCAGTGCCCGGGGAGTAGTACAAGGCTCAGGATACCTCAGGGGTGCCTTGTTGGTCGGGGATTCGAACCTGCAATCTTTCAATTACAAGTGCGCTTCCCTAACCATCAAGCCACCAATGCCCTTTAGCAGAGCTAAACAAGCTGGTGAAAACTTGCATTCCTCCATACTAGGTAGTCTACATTAATAATTCTTGCTGGAGATTAATCAAGCGCGCACCCCTGCAGACACCCCCACCCCTCGGCTCTGGACGGGGTTCTTCAATATTCGGTCTGTGCACATCCTGGCGCTGACAAACAATTCACAGCGGTGATTTAATCTAAAGTATTAACGTCAATTCAGATGTTTTTTCTTTTAATCAGATGTGCCTAGTAGGCCAATTGTTAGTGTCAAATAGCATGGAAACACCGAATTCATACTTTCTTTCCTTTTTCCATCCCTGTTTGAAAAAAAAAAGAAAACCAAATTCCATACTTTTGCACACTGCGTAGGAGTGTGCAAAACAACGTACACCGTATTCACTAACCATTTTTTACACTGTTTGCACTAACCAGGATTCAAGAAGCAACTAACACGTGAAAAGTTTTAAAACGCGAGCGGGGCTGCAGCAGTGCACGGAGTACAGTGAAACCAGAAAAGTATTTTACACGGAAAATGAAATTAAATGTACTTTACCTAGAAATGAATAAAACGGACCTGTCTCGTAGCCGATTCACCTCTCCTACTGTGTGTTCAGAGTCAAGACACGATTATGATGCTGTAAATTGAGCATCAAACGGCCTTATACCGCTACTCTGTACAACTCGGAAGTACAGCTACCCGCATGCGCGCACCGCGCTCCGCACATGCGCAAACATCTTACGGACTCAAAATATTTCAGTGGGGAGTCTATTTTGACCGACAAGACTAAATCAAGTAAAAGTTGTGCCAAATGTTGACAATTGTACAAAACCATTTACAGATATGTACTAAAATATTTCGAAATTTTTGTGAAGCAATGGGAAATTGTGTTCTGCAGTGCATAAGTGACATTATGGTGTGGGGATTACACTTGTGCAAATGTTAATTTTCTTGTGAGAAATGCTCCAAAGCAATCGAGAAAAACTGTAAATTCAATTTTCTTGGTGCATCATATTAAACAATAATAATCATATAATAATAATACTAAAATGTTTAAAAATAGTCTCTTACTAAGTGTCCTCCTAAGCCGTTTGTAAGCTTCCATGGTACAGTTTTTCTCGATTACTTTGGAGCATTTCTCAAATACCAAAGCAATCGAGAAAAACGGTAATAACTTTATATATATAGGCTACGACTTAGACACATTGAAAATGTAAAATCGCATGCAGTACGTAGAACATCGGAGTTCGACCGGGTCTGTCGGTTTTTTTCCGACTTGTACCTCGACCGAAATCTGGAACTCGACCTTTGCTGCTAAAACTTGATGGGCTGAAACAAACGCAAACGAACCTACTATATAGGATGCTGATGCATATGAATCGCTGTCAGTGTCCCGGTACCTCTGGACCGAGTCCGACATGCGAAAGCTGCCTTACTCTGTTCGGTGTGAATTTTTTAATGCTGTATCTACAGAAGATTTAGTGATACAGTAATCATGGTCCTTAAGAAAGTGAGCAGCAAACCAAAGAGGGAAGTGGTGAGAGTAACTAGAACTTAAGAAGAATTACTTGAAGGTGGTGCATGTGTGCTCTCGCTTCGGAGTAGGCCTGTGGGATTATCATTTATTTCATGTTTGTTTTTTTCATGTGTGTATTAGTTTTATATTGATTGTTACTTTATCAATTTTTATCATTAGTTAGGTAGGTAGATAAGTATAAATAAGCAATCATTTGGGGGTCTGGAACCAATTAAAGTCATTTACATTATTTGTTACGGGGAAATTTGACTTGGACCTCAATTAAATCGCAGCTCGACCAGCCTTCTGGAACGAAATAAGTTCGTGTTCCAAGGTAACGCTGTATCTATATCTTGTGTATTCTCTGAAACGGCAACAGCATTAGTTTTTGGGTGCATATTCTGCTTGGTTACTGTGTCGATTGTTAGAAATGTCTGTGTTTGTTTCTACTCGTCAAAGGTTGAGTTCAGCTTTGCTGGGCCAGGAGCAGGAACACATTTAATAAGACCTGAATGAGTTCCCAGCCAAAGCAATGACTGTTTGCTGCTCATTGGTTTCATAAGTCTGCATTATCAGGCTTAGAAATTTATGTAGACTAACTGCTGGGTGCTCTGCAGCTGAAAGAAAAACCATTCAAAATAAATCAATGAAATCCTTTTATTAGATAATACTTTTGTGGAAAGAGTTAGGGAAGGTGCACATATTACAGCACAGGTAGGGAGTTGTTCTGTTAACTGTAAAATAAATACAAAATAAAATCCAGCACATTCTCCATAGCAGGTGGTATTGTTGTAAATTATATCATTAAATTACACAGAGTGTATGTTCAAATGCAAAGGCAAAACATTAAGGTAGGAGAATAAAAATGAACATAAAACACAGAAGAGAACGTGGTGCTGTAGCAGAACAGTGTACACAGCAAAGTAATAAAACATAAAAGGCTTTTCACAGTTCTAGCGGCTAGATCTCTACATTGGTTTAATAACGCAGTACAGGGTTCCATGGTGTGCTGCTACATGCTTTTAGACAACAGCACCTTCAGTTATGCCATTTACGATAGACATGAATCCTTTTTCTGGTGTGATATATAGTCAAGAATCATTTGATGTATATCTGATGAACGTTTTGCCGGTATTAAAGCTCCTTCGTGTAACAGTAAAGCTCGCAGGCGGATCCACAGAGGACAGACGATACAAGATGCTGGTTCTTACTGGAATATTCCTCTTTTTCACGCACCTCTGAAATTCTTTAGCAAGAGCGAAGGCGAAAGACAGCTCAGTTCTAAGCAAAGAACAAAATGTTTATTTTTTCCCTAGTTGTGCCCGTTGATTTGTGAGCCTGTCGAACCCAACCTGTATTTAGCTCTCAATCGTTCTGCTCATCTGCCATATACGACATCATTTCCAGACAGGTGGGAACCATGCCGCTCTTTCATTGGATGGTTGAAATGACTGACAGGTTCGACGTCAAATCCATTGTGCACAAACATATTGCCACGGGCCAATGTTCGCTGGAGGTACAGCTGAGTTTTCCAGCTAGCGAATCCCAGCCATCTTACAGATTGAGGTAAGGTAGCAGAGCAGAGGAGCATTTCTCAGGCCACGGGGCTCGACGGCCACTAACCACGGGCACACTTAAGACAGGTCCCCTTGCACAAATGCATCTTTGCAAAGGTTTACAAATGGTTTACACTATTCCCTCTAAAAACTCACAAGCACACTCCCGGTAAAAACATGGTTTTCCAACTTTGTTATTGATTTCTTTTAGTTGCCCACCGCCTAGCAGAAATGGGACATAGACATGTTTGGTTACAGAGAATAGCATTTAGCCGGTAGCACGGTTACTTCAACAGAGAGGAGCAGCGCGGGTGGAAGGAGTATAGAGTGATAGAGCACTGTCATCTCCTGGGTGCAACACTGACAAAAGGCACAGGAAGACCATATATGGAGACTAGCAGAGATCAGCAAGAGCTTTGATTGGTTAGTTTAGCCATGTTTAGTCTTTGGGTACCAAAGGATCTCGGGAGGGTGGGGGTCAACAAGTGTGAAGCTTAGGGTGTGGGCGGTGTGGGGGTTGGCATGAGCTGAAGCAGCCTGGCAGAAAAAACAAAGCAGGCAGACAGCATGGGGGAGCGGTACCCAGGCCGAGAGAATGACTGTAGGGAAGCCTGTTTCGCTAAGAGACTGTAAATCTCAGTTAAATGGGGGGCGGGGGTGGTTTGTGTGTCCACATCTCAGTAAAGCCCCCTCCTGAGATTTAATGACTCTGAAAGGGGGTGTTTGGGACATGCTCAGTTCTGTAAACCAAAATAAAGCCTGAGAAGCAGGCCTGGCTAACATGGTCACTGATGGGATGGGTGGGGGTAGGGGGGAGACAATTAGTAACAGCCGACTGAGCAGCAAGTAGGATGAGTTGCCGGGTTTCCGGGAATCACAGATATCGCTGTGCGACAGATGGAGCCGCACTGGGCTGTGAACCCCCCCCCCCAGATTGCCTACGTCACCCCTCGGACCCCTTCATGAAGCGTGCACACAGCTGATTAGCAATACCTCACTCTTTGCACACTTATTTTGGCTGTGAGCAGTGCAAAAGAGATTTTTTAAAAAAATTCCTATTAGAAATCCCCATTATTATTTACTTGTGCTGCAATATATTTAAAATTCATAGGAAAAAAAAAAATCTATGGAAATTTGTTTGAAAGTACTTTGGTTGCCAAAATGCCCTGTAGAGGAATTTTGGATCTGTTTTCTTAGCTAATTATCCAGTCACTTGTGTGGCCCTGGCCAACTAGGTGCACCGCAGTGAAAAGGTGGAAGTGACAGTCACTATGGTACTGAGGAATGGCACTCAGATGTCATGCTGTTGGGCTTCCCCATAGCAGCTGTAAGCGCTTAGCATTCTCCTATGAACCATGGAAAAAACAACCCAAAGCTGCGTGTGAAGGCTAACGTGTGCGGTGATGTGCCTTAGCCAGGGCTCATGGGAGGTTTACTTACACAAGAATGTTTTGAGGGCAGAATGGAAAAATGATTGGTTCAGTGAGATTACGAATCAGATTGTAGAGGAGGTGGGACTAAGACATCTAATTTGTTGGTACCGCCTCCTCTAGATGCTTGGACCCACCTCCCGCACAATCTGATTTTTGTGTAAGTAAAACTCCCATGAGCGGTTACAGGGCTGACTAATGAAATGCTAGGTGACAGCTTGAAAGCAGATTACGTTTTGTCCTACATGTGTGTCTGCCACAGGGCTCTCCCGCTTCCCCTATGATCAGCGACTCCCAAAGGATGGATGGCCATCTTTGCTGCTGGTTTTATTCCTGGCTCTGTGGGTCAGCTGCCCTATCAGGTGTCCACTTTGCCATAAGTCCCTTCCGGAGCTCTGTAATGTTTTGGAAAGGCTTTTAACTGCAGAGAGTTAAAAGCATACTTGCGACATCCCACGTTCTTCACAGTGTTCTCCCGTCGACAGCCCTCGCTGGGGGGGGGGCAGGGGGGCAGGGGGGCAGGTATAGAGACAGATGATAGCAGGTGAAAAAATCAAACAACCAAACCAAATAGAACTGCAATGTTATACACAGGGTTGCAAAACAAAATCTTAACATGGCAGCCAGAACTGATGCAAATGGTCACATGACTGAGATAATGGTCATATGACTGGGATAATGGGCACATGGAGCAGGAATTGGGTGTGTGAGGGTCTGGGGGAGCAGAGGAGCCTCAAAAGAAATTTTACTATTTTTATTTTTCAATTTAAAAGGCCAGACATAATACATGGCACAAATAAACACGCACAAATGGCTCATCTTTACAAATGAGCCATTTTATAAATTTATATATATTATTTTTCTGTAGATACTTTTTGTGACAATGAAAAACTCATTTTACATGATATATATACGTATATATATATATCACCATCACAGAAAAAACAACATTGAAAAACAATGATATAATTATGGCATAACACTCGTATTTTTGGATACCTGAAAACCAACAGACAAATGTATCTTATCTGTTGTCCTGCTACATTTGAAATTCATTCAAAAAGGCTGATTCAAGATCAAACTGCACAGAATCAGAATCATGCAGCAATAAGATATATACCACCACAAAGATAGCATTTACTATTAAAATATTGACTCTTTGCAAAATAAACAAAATAGAAGCTATAGATCAATAAAATCTTTCTTAGCAATATTTGGACAAAATACAGGAACAAATACCACTTTAATTCAGATCAAAACAAAAACCGAAGATTTTGATTTTCAACCAGCTGTCATCCCTGTTATATTCCAAATACTGAGATACAGACTTATTCCTCTAAACCATTTTTTTCTTTCTCTTTGAACCCAGAGTAATTGGTCACATGCCGATGACTCCATTCTACAGCTGTTGTCCAGACAGGATAAGTTCTAGCATTTTTGACTGTGGAATTCTCCATCACTGAAGCCCAACATTCCGGACGGAAAGCCAGTGGATGCTGTGAGGTTGGGGTGGCACCATTGCAATGTAGAGTCACACAGGACGCTTGACACTGATCAAACAGGCTGGCTAAAAACCTGGACCGCGCATCAACCTGCACCCCCACACACCTGGGTTCTACACTAGTACCTTTCTACGTATGTCAAACCAGAACACCTTGAAACGTCCCCTCCACTAGTTCACCTTACTAGCAATTCCTGTCTCACTGAAGAGCCAATTAGTCAGTTCCACAACTGTTGTATTGGGTTTTCTGTTATATTTGTTTTCAAAGTAATCTGTCACCAGGGAACTGCAATTTCAACACAACAGACAGGCATTTGTAACACTGGTAACACACTTGATGCTGACTTGATTATGTTACTAACAACTAAACACTGTGGGGGGGGGGGGTAGTTTTGGCTAAAGCTATGTGAGAGGTTAATCTGTGTGACATTTAATTAAAAACACGTTTTCCTCTCACCCAGAATATGGGGGCAATGAGGCCACAGCCTAGTCTGTTACAGAGGAACCGGGTCTGTAGTTTATACAGTATGTGCTGTTGGTCCCTGGGGGAGACACTGGGAGCTGGAGTGTGACTGTACCTCACCACACAAGTCCCCCACTTCATTACGCTCTAATCAATGGGTATTCCTCATATATCTAAAGCAACAAACCCAGGATCCAAAATATATTTATTCTTTGGCAGATCAAGATGTTGACTATGTGTACAATACACACGGGACATTTTTGTGATGATATTTGACCCTCTCCAGTTCCAGCTTAAAACTACACTGCTGTTTTGACAGAAAAGTCATGCTAACCTCCGTCTCTCCACTTGCTTGTGCCTCCAGAAGGCCTATAGAAGGACTGGACTTGCCTACAAAGGGGCACTCAACGAGTTTCCTGCATATTCAAGTAAACGAGAGAATCACATCATAATGTAAGTCGTAACTAAAGGTGCTGGCAGCTTTTCTCTGCTGTGTGACTTTTTCTACTCCATGCCCTTCACACTTTCTCATGGGTGACTCATCATCCTGTAAACACTCCCCCTTAGACAGTTAAACTGCATATGCTTGCATATGGTGTTTATATTTGGAATATAAGCTTGCAGGTGCCTACAGTGCATATCATACAGAAATGAGTCATGTAAACGGTGTTTAATCTACATAATTAGGCACTCTTTCTGGAAATCCAGCGTAAACAAACACTTGCTATATCTCATCTTGTGTGACATACCATGCTAATGGAACCCTTACGAAAACAAAGCCGTATAAATTAATCTCAGCTTCCTGTAGCAAAGGCAGAGTCTTCCTCCTAACCCGTGAGGAAAACCTGATTGACAGTCAGAAAAAGAGCTTGGTTTTGGCTGTTTTTGTATCAAAACGCAGAGGGAAAGACCACCACAGAGGCCATAGGACGGAATGGCTTTAAGTTTGTTTAGAAAACCAACTGAAATATATATGTTCAGCTGGATAAGTTTGTTGCTTCTCACTTACACTTCAAAGGTTCTCGTTTCTGGGTTACTCAGTAATTGTCTTGGAAATTAAAGTAAGGCGTTCGTTGACAGTGTAATTGGCATAGACCTTTACACCTGTGTGCTGGGTCTGAGCTACTCACAAGAAGCAAGCTTGACAGAGCAGGTAAGTATGGAAATCATTTGGATCATATCTTTCTCAGAAGGTTCTACTATACAGTTAGATCTCTGAGATCAGATACACATTACTTAATAACTTGGCTTGTATAACCACTTTGTACATCTTCATTAGTACTGATTATACTTTGAAGTTAATAAGTAATTTTGATTTACTGGTTATTAGTGATGGACAAAATGATGCTTCACGAACCATCTGGTGTATTTTTTAACCTGACTATATGTTGGTCTTGGTTTGCTTTGAGGCATGCTTTGAGCTCTTTTTTTGAACAGAGAGCGCCATCTAGTGGGGTCAAAAAATACAGCAATTGGTTCATGAAGATCATTTTGTTCATTACTACTTGTTATGTATGTTTCTAGATGCATACATAGCTAAGCTTCATAGTAAAGTGATGGGCTCAGATTTACAGGCTAGCCACCCTCCGTCCTGACATGGAAACGCAACAGACAATACCCATGTACGGCGCCTTGCCGAGAGACACGCACGACTCTCAAGACACAGAACGTGCTGACTGACCGGTATACCTGACAGGCACACGGACAGGAAGGCCAGTGGCCAGACTGACAGTCAGACAGAATGGGGGGCAGGCAGCTGAGCTGGCAGGCGGGACGAACAGTCCTCAGTTGTAGCGCAGCTTGCTCAGCACGTAGACCGCGCTCAGAAACAACAAGACCATCAGGAGATTGGGGCTGAGCGCCAGCAAGGGCAGGGAGTACAGGAGGCTGGGGTCTAGGTTGAAAACACGGATGGGCAACAGACCACTGAGGTTCTTCTGGGTGACCCCCTCCCTGGTGCCAATGCTGTGGGGGGAGAGGCATTGGGGTGGGACCACAGAATAGGGCATGGAACAAACACATGCAATAGTGGGAGCAGGTTGTGGGAACGCAACGTAGAAGAGAAGTAAAATGGATGGAATTATGGTTACCATGGCGAAGACAGTACATTGTAGCGTGAAATAATACATTTGAGTAAATGGTAAACAAGACAAATCGGGATACACCAAGAAGGAGACCGAGATAGAGCAGTGATGGACAGGAACAGTGTCAATCAAGAAAACACAAGGAAAACAATCAATAATACGAGAATTTAGCAGGAAATAAAACATAGAAAGTAAGTAAAGCAGAAAAAAATGAAAGAGAGAGGATAGGATATAGAGAAAATTACACAAAATCTTCTATAGTCTTTGGAAAAGTAAAGAGATCAGTATGAGGAAACATCGACATCAAGGGAAACCAGTGGGAGTGTTGGGG
>JAODKC010000081.1:70719-96658 GCA_026777985.1 Mormyrops attenuatus | reverse complement strand
GGTGCAACAAGCCTGGTTAGGAGGAAGCCCTACAGCGAAGGGTATTAGCTGTTGAGCCACCCTCAGCTGCCACAGACACTGGGAGCAAACAATCTGACTGACTGTGCTACTTGCAGAGGTGGAAAGTTCAGGTCCAGAGAGTACAAATCCAGACCAAGGTTTTGATTCAACCAACCAGTTGTGTACTCTGTGACTGTGACTCTTTATACTCAACTGGTTGGTTGAAACAAAACCTTTGTCTGGATTTGTAGTTTGGGCATGAACTTTTCACCTCTGGCTACTTGCCAGTCAAAACCAATGAAGGATACAAGCAGTGGAAGCACTTCTGCAGAACTGTCATGACATAAATCAAAGGGGTCCGAGAAGGCTGCCCCATCCTCCTTCCTGGGGCCTGGCAGACGTACAGCCCTTTGTTCATTACCACATATGGACTAGTGGGTTCAAAACACATTTTCATTGTTAGATGTCCAGACACACAGGAAGCAGGAACGAGAATCGAATAGCCCTGTGGCAAACATATACATGCACCAAGCCTAGGATATGCTCTCTGGTTCATTGCTCTGGTCACATCAAGCAGGGAGTGCCTGGTAGCTTCTGTCAGCCTGGTCACATTGACCTAGTCGTGTTGCGAAACACTAGGCTTGGGTGGTATTACAGTAATACGATATACCGTGGAATTTTGGGTAATCTACAAGATCCTCCCTTGCTTGGTCCCTGCGCTCCCCCCCTATTTATTCAGTGAATTTCATCACCAAGATTGCATGATACCAGAATAGAGCTGCTTTTGAAAATACTGTCAAAATACCATATATTGTGGTATAACGCTTGGACGGTATGACACAGTGAAATATTAGATGCCGCCAAGCCTGTGACACACTTCAGAATATGATGGAAAACTGTAGTAGTAGTGAGATCAGCTGCAGTCCTGGACTGTGTTCCATAAACCAGCAATGATGCCAGTGTCCTTCACACAATGTTGCAGGAATAAAATCGGTATCAGAGAGATACGCTTTCATAGGACTGGCATTAAGGAACAAAACTGGGGACTGGCTGCACTCAGGACCAGCAAAACAAATTCGGAGGCATCCACAGGATCGTTTTTCAAAAAACATGATCTAATATCTGATTGAGCTTGGGATCATACAGCTTTTAAAAATAAGGTAGCACCTGTCTATCGAGCCATCGTCTACACTGGCGGACAGCAAATCGATGATGTTTTGTAAGTAAGAGAAATCTTGGCATGAGTTTGTACAGCAGAACACGCCAAACACTAATGGATAAACCAAAACTATGAATATATGAAAACACAACCTCATGCACAGATCTGGGACAAGTAGGAAATGAGCAGGTTGACAGACACGCTGAATATTCTTCTGAATCAGTTTGCAAAAACAGGGAAAGAAAGGGGTCAACAGGCAGAACAAGAGGAACCAGGTGAGAGGAAACCAATTCAGTGTATTTCAATGGTGAGTGACAGACCTGGCTGAACATTTAATGGCTGCTTTGCTAAGTATGGGGCTATGGTCAAGTGCTGTCTCCTGTCATTGGCTGACATGCTCATGCCCAGTGATGTCATCAAAATGGGACACCACGTTTAACAAGGAGAGTCTGATCAAGGTGGCCATATCCTCTCCTGGTGATAAGCGAACAATACTACAGAATTACAGAATGTATGTCGTCAGAGATATTACTATTTATGTCTGTTGCTCTGTTTGGACTTGACAGAGAAATACAAATGAAAAACAAAGGAAGTGAAGAAAGATGTGGGGAGAAAAAAAAGCCAGCAAACCTACGACTCATTTGGCATGCAGCACTCGGCATGGATTTTGCAGATGATGATGGAGGAGGGGCTGATGTGGAAGATGGCAGTGATGATGGCTCCTGAGGTGATTCCTCCATGCTGCCAGGGTTAATCCAGAACACGCATGGCCTGTTGTTACCTTTCTTGCCGGCACCACACGACTGTTCACCCTGGAAGACCTCCTCACTGCTGTCACTCCTCAGTCGCTCCCTCTGCAGGAGCTTGTCCACACGCTGGATGATACACTCCAGGCTCTTGTCCACATTTAGCCACACCTTCTCCTGAGGGATTACGGGAAAAGCTTTGGAGTTATATTGTTTTCTAACTGGTTTCTATATGTGGTTTAAACTACGACCAACTGCATTAAGCTTATGCCCTATGACCCCTAACCCTTGATCCCTGGCCTTTGACCCAACTCTCTTTACCCATTCCTCCTCATGCCAATTCACGTGCAGCGAAGTGCGACTCGTCCGTCCTGCCCACTTGGCCAGTAACGTGTCCTGGTCGTTGCGTAGAACCACTTGCTCGGGTTCGGCGCCGGTCGGTGAGGCCTTGGAGGCGATGTACTCTGGCCGGGCTGCGTTCAGCGCCTGGATGGCGGATGCCAGAAGCTTGCAGTCACACACTGTGACCAGCTGCCGGGTCTGGGTGAGCGGAGGGAATGAGACAGCCATGATTAATGGGACAATGTGTCCCAAAGCGAAGTATGCGATGGATGTAAAGGTGCTGGTGCCCAAAGGCCCAAGCAGGAGATCATGAATAAAGTGTCTTTGCCCTTAGGTGGACAGGGCATCGTTAATTACAGATTGCCATGCTCTGAGGTACATGCAGTGTTCCATCCTGAGCTCATTCATTAAGGGGACGGTGAATACCTTATCAGCCAGGATGGCCAGGGTCCTCTCCAGGCCATTGGCGGAGCGCTCCTTGGCAGCGCGGGAAAGTCGCTCAGCATAGTAGCTGACCTGCGTCTTTAGCGTGTTGATGTGCGCGATGATCTCCTTGGCGCGGACAATGTCCTGTGGAACGTACACCATGGACTGGGATCCGGCCATCGCACTGCTGAGATGGGGGGGTGAGTCAGCCAGGAGAGGAGCCCCCACACACAGAGAAATACACCAGAGCAGAGCTCGACATACACATGCACACGTATATGCACGGAGGTATGCCATCGTCATGGAAACCCAGGGCTTTCCCAGGGGTGACGGACAGTTTGACAAAGCCACCACACATGGCAAGCTGGTGAGGAAACACACTTCTTAATGCGCGTGAAACACACCAGTCCGAAATGGCCAAACAAAGAAATAACGATAGAAGGCAAGAGACTCACCAACCCTCCTCATAAAAGCTGATTAAAAAAAAAAGCAACAACAAAAAGCAATTACAAAGCCATCAAACTGATGAGCGGCCTGAGAAAACGCCCCAGGATTTACCGGCCCCGTCAGAACAGTTACAGAGACAAGGAACCCGGTGTGTGGTTCTACATGCAAGAACTTCAGAACCAAACACCATAGGGCTCATTGACGTCACAGGGCTCGTCGAGGGGAAATCAGCAGGACCGTGAGCACATGATTGGACGCTTAGCTGATCCTGCGCTACAGGCTGAGATTAAAGGAGATCAGTGTTTCGGATCCCATCCAGGAATCAAGATAACTTAATTGTTATGTTAACAAGGCTCAAGATGGCTGCCAAACAGGTTCCCAGAAACCTGCTGTGATCCTACCAAACAAACCAAGCATAAATTTGTGGATGTGTTGCTGGAAAACAGAGTACAGTGTACTGAGCTCCGTGAGGCTTGATGCAGGCTCAACAGAGAAACTGTCCAATAAGAGCAGCACACTGCTGTCCCCTCCCATAGAAAATATAACCAATCAGCAGCCAATGTGGAATGTGATGTGGCCAATGACTGCAAAATTTCAGCTTCCATTACATAATATGTTATCTGTATTAAGCAATCCCAAAGAACCGGAGGATCCGAGGTGCAGCTGTGCTAACAAACGCAGGATTGCCGGATGCTGAGGCGGAGATGATAACGGGACAGAAACAGACTTGAATAGCTAGGCGTTGCCATAGCAGCCAGTTGCTAGGGTAGTGATGTCAGCTCATTAGTTTATTAGGCTATCAGTATAAAAACCGCAGCCTAATGAACGCTTACTAATTTGGTGATAAGAGTGTGTCAATCTGCAGTTTTATGCCCAATGCGGATATTTTGTAGAGTTTTTGCAAATTAAAAAAAATACTTTTAGCCAGGCACATAAACATACGTTCTGTTTCATAAGGAAAGGATTCGTCATGAAATAAGGTAAACCAAAAAAATGGTAATGCAAGCAAACGCAGCCAAATATTTAGAAAAGCACAGAGGAATCCAGATCAGCAGAACAGCAGGAAGGTTGAAGTGGGGCGCCAACGCCACAGCTCCTCACAGATAGGCATGACCTTTGACCTCTGACCCCACTCCCGACTTACTGCCGCCTTGCCTCCTCAAACTTGTTGATGATCCTTCGCAGGCCACTGTGCTTGAAGCCCTGGCAGTGGGCAGCAGGGGCCCCGATGGTCACCACATCGTACGTATGATCTGTCAACGCAAGTGGCCAAGATGCAGCAAACAACGGGGGGCCTGTGGGAGTGACCTCTCTCAGGGGGGTGTTCTGATCACGAGGCATGAACTGTTTGCCCCCCACAGACTGGACAGTCTGGGTACTCATTGTCTTCTCTAAAGAAGGGCAATGAATAATTATGACACAGAACACTAATCTGTGCTTTAAGTCCCTTTGGGAGTTCATGGATGGGTTTTTCTGTAAACCTGCGGTTTTCTGTTTGTTCATGAATATGTATGAGTGTGTGCAGTGCCAGTATTTGCATTAACGTGCTAAAGTGCATGGCTTCAGGGAGAAGCGATGGAGGTAGAGGTGACAGTGAAGACCAGGACTCTCACCCGAACCCGACTCATCCTGCACCCTCATTCTTTGCACATGGAGGTTAGTGGGAATGAACTCCAGCTTCTTCTCGGCCTTCAGGTTGCTGGCTTTGAAGGAGGGTCCTTGCAGGAGAGAGTGAAAGGGGGAAAGGGAGAGGCGAGATATTGGAGTAGATTGAGATCAAAGACGACCAGTTGAATGGAATATTGATCAAGATCAACCCACGAGGTCATGATGGTCAGCGAAACCTCAGGACTAACCCTTGTACTCATGTAGGTTATGGATGGTCTCCTGGTAGTTCAGGATGATGGTCTGATATTGGGTGATGATCTGTTTGCGCAGATTCTCCCAGCACGGGGACAACTCGCCCAGTTCCTCCAGTTCGCAGACCCTGATACAGACATGCGCTCTTTGGGTACCCAAACTCCCATCGCTGCACCGGCCACGTGTCCCCAGCCATGATACTGTCTCCGACTCCTTACCTGGCGGCGTCCTCCTCCAGCAGGAGTTTGACGAAGTTCCGGGGCACGGTGAGGGACAGCATGCTCTCTGCCATCTGCTCCAGGACCCGCAGGTGGTTCCCATCGGTGGTGGGGAAGCGGTACATGCGTGACATAGTGCCCCCGAACACTGAGCGGGACAGGGGTGGAGCACGGTCAAGACAGGACGGGCAAAGATGCGTGAAGGTGCACAGTGGAGGGGGAAGTATGACCCCAAACTACTGGGCCACCATTTGATGAGGCAATTGATACGAAAGAGAACATCACCTCTTTGTTCAGTGTGGAAGAACACACTAACTGGGTTTATAAGCCTGTAGGACACAGTCAGGTGTTTGTGTGCTGGTTCTCCAGCCTTTCCAGTTAGCCAATACCTCTATATACAATACCAGTCAAAAGGTTGGACACGTATATTGAAAATCATTTGTTTTTCAACAAGATAGCGACCTTGAGCACACCTTGAGGATATGTAGTATTTTCTTGTGAAGAAAAGAGATGGAGTGCTGTGACAGATGACCAGGCCCCCATAATCCCCCGACCAAAACCCTGTAGAGCTGGTTTGGGATGAGTTAGATTTAAGAGTAAGAGCAAGGAAGCCAACCTCTGCCCAGAACTTATGGAAACTCCTTCAGGACTGCTGGAGAAGCATTCCAGGTAGCTACATCCGGAAGCTGGCTGACAGAATGCCAAGAGTCTGCAATGCTGCCATCGAAGCAATAAGAGTCTAAAATGTGAGAAAATGTTCAGATGTTGAACACTTCTCTTGGTCATTGCAATATTTAAATAAGTATTACTTCATTGTCTTGAAGCCTTTTGTTATAATGTGAGTAACATAGCAGGTGTGTCCAGACTTCTGACTGATATTGTATATACTTTTCACCTCTATGTAAGTACTTGTTCACACATTTGTCAGCTGGATATAGCAACATCCAGGCCTTGAACCAGGAACCTCCAGTATCATTCTGGGGTATTGAATACCGGTAGGTTCTGCTGTCCATGCATATCCTATTTGCCATGAGTGTCCTGCTTGCCTTGGTTTTGAAGCAGCATCATGGGAAATCAAAGGTCTCCATTTCATAGGTGCAAATAAAGAGCAGCGGCAGTAAGTTAAGTTTTACATTACCGCAGATGTCAACGTCGCCAGCAGGCTGTCATTTAGGAAGACTGTCCAAAACAACACTTTCAAATACAGGACCAAGACTGGGCCCATGTTCAGTTGACTATCAGTCTCTGTTTGGTCCTGATTGTCATGGATATAAAGGCGGGAGGGGGCAGAGGCCGAGCTACGATACCGGATTTAAGTAGGGTGTCCTTGCACAAAGAAGCGTATGTAGCTCTGATTCCCACAGACTCTGTCAGGCTCTCGTCGACAGGAAGTACCATCTAGAGGTGGGGAAGGCACTGGTCACTGTGAGCGCCAAGGCAGGAAGTGATGGCGGTTTCCACTGGATGTGGCCACGGATTCTCACCTTCCCGTTGATAGTGTCTGGCAGTCTGGCCAAAGGAGGCCTCTGGTCCCTCTTTTCCTCCAGCCCCCAGGCGATGATGGAGATGTTGCCCACACACTCTCTGTCTGCTGACCTGATGGGGTGGGGGGGGGTGAGATCATCTGAATGGCCGACAGTCAGTGAATAAGACAAGCTGACCGTGTTGGCTGCCTCATCGGTCGTGTTTATTTCGCTGCCTCTGATCAATGTCATCTTAGATAGGTAGAGTGACCCACCTGCCCCTTTTTACTGTGAAGGCAAACAAAGTTTCTCCAATCACCCCATTTATACCTGAGATCCATGTGGACTAGATGTGGGGGCTTTTCATTATGTTCAGGGCTGTAGCCAGGATTTTTTAAATACTGAGGTCCAAAGTGTTAGCCCATCCTAGGAGTGCCCCATAATGAATCATGGTTATTGAAGTTGCAGAAAAAAATACTGAGGACTTGACCTCAGTGTCATCAATGGTAGGTGCGGGCGTGTTTACTTTATATGATAAAGAGACACACTGAACCTTGGGCAAAATGCCATCTTCCTCAAATCAGATTTCCCAGCACTAGTCCTCTAGTCCCTTGATTTAGGTTTTTCATTCATAAAGACAAAAATGATACCCATGATAATTTCTCCTTATCCTTGCAGCTAAGTATTCCTGAAGACTTAATTGCAAGCTAACTTAAAGATGTTTTTCTCTGCTTTAATTTCACAAAGTGCCTAAATCCCGGTTGCCAGATTTGGAGGAAAAGTCAGTAACATGATACAAGACTTCATCTTTCATTACAGGAGCTGTCATTCAGGCTGCTGGTGTCTCTGGCTGCAGAATGGATGGGTTACCATGGTGACAGGTGTTCTAATGAGCAGACGGAGCTGACGGAGGGGGGCCTCTTACTTGAGTGTCAGGTGAAGTCTGTGCTGGGGGTCCTGCAGCAGTTCCTTCACCGTAAACACAGCAGAGCCCAGCATGTACATCTGGGGAGGAGCGAGTGGAGCATTTAGAAAGCGCACAGCAGACCCTAAGCCTGAGCGCATGCACAGTCCCGCGAGTTGAGCATCACGGCACCCTGCCGCATTAACGACACACCACGTTCATTCTTTACTTCGGCGGGAACAACGACGGCAGCGAGAGACCATCTTTCTGTGTTTACCGTTCCCTGACCGCGGTCCTTGACATCGTAGACTGACAGCTTGACCTGCGTCTGCAGACTGATGAGAGAGTCCTGGAAGAAGGCGATGCTGCTAAGGAAGATGGGATTACTGGTGCCCTGCAGGGAGATCATGGATTGACAGGCAGGGGTCAAAGGTCAAAGATCAAAGGTCATTGGCGCTCTTCAGGAATCCCAGTACAGTTGCAGGTGTTTTATCTCACCTCTGTGATCTCCGTCTGGGCATGCTTGGTCCAGAAAGCCTGGGGGGGTGTGGTGCAGCTAACGGCAACAAAACTGTTTGGTTTGCGCTCTAGAGCAGGAGTTGTGAGCTCACTACAGGCTGGGGTGGCGGAGAGACAGATTACCAAAGTTACAGCAGTGACACACGTAATGACTTCAAAGCTAAAAATAGCACAATTCATAACAAAGCCAAAATAAAAGACCCTTTGTTTTCAAACTCATACACAACTGGAACAGTGTTTTTCATTAGCTAAACAGTCATTATTTGTGTGAACCCCACCAGACCCACTAAACAGCTGAACCTAGAGTAAAACGAAAGGCGGGAATGTGACCATGTCACGTTAACTAAACAGAAATGCTTTTAAACCTGGCTGCTGGCTGTCACATCTGATGGGGAAGAGCGAGTGTCTCAGTATATTGGCTGACAGGGACTTTGGGTGAGAGTGAAGTTTGGCTGGTTTAAGAAGAATCCTCCTGAAATCAACTCCACTTCATCAAGACTGGTGTATTTCCCTTCTAAACACTGTCTCAAACATCATTGTGCTAAACATGGTGCAGTCAACCAGCAACCACTGGACAAGAAGCTAAAGACACTACGGTCTTGACCCACAAAGTGAGAGCCAGCCATAGAGTGAGACTCAAAACCTGCTTCCTACACACAGAACGGTCTGACGAACTATCCCATCATGCACCACTCACCCAGGCTGAACTCCAGCACGGGCTCATCAGGATCCTGACTGTTTCCTAAGAGATGATGAGGACACAGTTATTATCCTACAACAACGCGTGAGCGTGTTAGCGTGCGAGCTAAATCAGCATCCGGCCACCGAAGATCAATGGGCAATAGAGACACACTGAACCATAAGCACAATATCTAAATGTGACTAAATAATCCAACAAAATGAGTGGATAAATTTGGACAAATAAAATAACAGACACATCGCCACAGGATCCAAAGAGGGCTGGTACTGAGAATACATAGTAGGGAACAGTTTACTCACCTGCTAGTGTGAGCCCCAGAATCTCCGAGGAGAGGTCAGTGGTGTTGGCATGGTACATGGACCACGGGCGCTGGCGGGGGCAGCGATCCCTAGCAGACATCTTGGCAATGGTTGGGCGGTCTCACTAGGGGCGGGGACCACGCCCCCGTAGCCTTACTCAGTCAGCCTGGTGTCTCCTGGAACATAAACAAACAAATATGTCCAACGTGGGAGTGCACCACCAGGCAGGAGTTCTGCCTCCATCATGCCGCTCTCACCGACACCCTCCCTCCCATCTTTCCTGTTCGATTGCTTTTCGGCACCCTGTACCCCCTAGTGGCGCCGGCCATCGGGATCTTGGGGATGGCACATCTTAAAGCTTAAAATCAGACACAGATTAAATACACACTTCCTGACTTAAACGCTTATATCAACATTAAACATGCTGGGAACTGTAAACCCTGGAGCGGCTCGTCCTGGTACACTCGCTCATTCCCGTATAAACAGGACATTTTGTTACAAGATAATGCTAAATTATCTTGGCTCCTTACTCACAGGTTACCTTCAAGGGACCTGCAGTGTTTCCAATACTCACCACCAAAGAAAGATTATTTTTCACAGGCTATAAAAACACTGGGAATAGGTTTAGCTTTGCTAATGATGTTCCTCGGCCAAGTTTCAGTTCTCTTTCATGAACTGCCTGATATTTATGTTTACTGTCACTATCTAAGGGAATCTTGTTCCCTGAAGCAGCACAGGGCAGCCACTGCTACCAGCAGTCCTGCTGTTTAGACCTTTGGAAACATCACAGATCAGGACACGGACGTTTATACGACACAGGTACATAAATGCTCACATGCTATTTTAGATTAGAGAAGACCTCTTCCGGCGTGAGGAAGATCACAAAAGATTTTTCTCTCAGCCTGTCTGGGTCTTCCTTTTTTGCCCTGCATTATTCATTGCAGGATGGTAAAAACTGATTTAAAATTAAGTGGAAAATGGAGGCAGAGACAGGGAGAAAGCATTTCCTCTTGTATTATTCATACTAGAAATGGAGATGTTGCTAAATGGCTTGTGTGGGACGTTGTGAGCAAGAATCTGAAACGGATTGATGCGTAAGAGCCTCCCACCATAAACAGAGCATCAGCTCGCTAATACTCCATGCTTATAATTCATATTCATCCTCTCCATTTTTGTTTGTTTGCTACGTACTTAATTATAATAGTAGAAAATTAGCAGTATAACTGATTTATTCATGCATTGAAGATGTTGACAGGGTTAACTAGGTCCGCATGGAATTTCTCGTAGGACTAATGACCATCTCTCAGGTGATCTGCCAGCAGCCAAATGGACTTCTATCTCCAGACACAGACCACGTCAGCGACTGATGCACACCTACATCTCAGGCCAGCTAGTGTAAATTGCTTCAACTGTGACAGAGTCTCTCGTTAGCTGCTAAACTTGTCAGGACATTGTTCACCTAGTGAGAAAGATCCATGATGTTCTCTTTCTGTTTATCTACATTTAGAAATGAGTCAGAGTGGGAATTTTTGTCATTACAGACAGATTCTGTAATGTACAAACATAGAGTATTGTTGTACATGTACAATGACAATAAGGATATTCTATTCTTTTCTATTCTATTCTATTCTATTCTATTTTATTCTCCATTGTACTTGATAGGCATTTCACATGTCTCCAGGCCTGACTGCCTTGGCTCACACTCTTCTGTCAGCAGGGGCGTTGGAAGGGCAGGGATACCCTGGCAGACTCAGGGGGCCCAGCCCCTTACAAGGGCCCCTGAATATGTTAAATTATATGCCAAGTTGGACGGGGAGGGCCTAAGATGACATTTTGTCAAGGGGCCCAGAATTTCTAGTTACAGCCCGGTCTGTCAATCATGTGGGCCAGCTTGAATACAACAAGCCTGTACTTCACAGGTGTCTGTCAGTCATGTGCGCCAACTTGATTATAGCACACCTGTACTTCACAGGTGTCTGTCAGACATGTGCGCCAACTTGATTATAGCACACCTGTACTTCACAGGTGTCTGTCAGACATGTGCGCCAACTTGATTATAGCACACCTGTACTTCGCAGTTACGACACGTCTGTGCTTCACAATTGACTTTGAGGGGATGATGAGAATTACAAAAACTAAAAATGAGCAACCTCAAGGGGGCACAGAGACACCCAAATAAAATGCTACCAAGGCATCAGAAGTTACATCAAACAGGAAACCAAATGTAGGGGTCGCTGTAGTGTAGCGCTGAGTCATTTTCCATTAGCCAGCTCCCCTGCACCCTAACACAGCCTGTGTGTGTCATAATGATGGATGAGCACCAGACAGACTTTACAGAAACATCAGGCTTCAAAACCAACTGTAAAAATGAGTGATAGACTGATAACATCTCAGAGATTTTACACTTCCCGCTTACCGTTAAATCTGGACAACTCAAAAGAGCCATTTAGGTGCAGAGAGCCATCATTTACAGGCGGACAGAGACAGCTCTCTACAGTCTACTGGTGAAGTGTGTTTGCTTTGCTGAGAAGCTCGACCATCCACATCTAAAAACTGGGTCTTCAAGGGCCAGCTCTCCTCCTGCAAAATTTCAGCAGTTCATCATCTTCAATTCTCCCAGGTCAAGTCGAGAGCACAGGCCTCAGCCTCCTATGCCTGTCACCATGGGAACCGCGGCAGATGAAAGAAGCATGAAAGATGTGGCTGGGAATATGTCCAGAGGGTTGAAGAACAGTGTGACTTTCATGGGAAGTTCATCTGCACATAAAAAGTGCCAGCAGTACATATAGGCACGAGCAGTGCACAACGTAGTGTTACTATGGTAACTCTCATATGCCACATGTGCTGGTCTATACAGTTCAGATTGTAGAAGCAGAGGCGTGGTGGTCTGTTCTGGATGAAGATGGGGTTGACACAGAACAATGAGCACGGCTTGTTAGGAGCTGAGAGAGAACCAAACACTAAAGGAGCTTTTCCACTGCCACCATGAACTGAGCTGACATACCCACATACCCATGATATACCGAGCTGATATACCCACATACCCATGATATACCGAGCTGACATACCCACATACCCATGATATACCGAGCTGATATACCCACATACCCATGATATACCGAGCTGATATACCCACATACCCATGATATACCGAGCCGATATACCCTATACCTGCACTGATATGGCCCTGCTTACTAGCCGGGCCGAAAGCGTGACCAAACCGGGCTGGATACGTCACCACCATCTGATTTGTCAAACTGCACGGAGATACCAGTGTTCTGCATCAATAAGCAGGGATTATCTGAAAGAAAAAGCGTACATTCTACCTATTATTCATTATTTGTAGTATCGCACATTGTGACACACTGATGCATTACCGAAAAGTCAGAACTTGAAAATTTCCAACCACCTATTTACAAAGTACTATAGAACAGCTGAATGGAATGGATTCGTAATGAAAATCTACGCATGCGAATGCTAATACCGCTAGCGTTTGATGGTAACATAAGACAGGGATTCTTCAAAAAAGAAATAATAGGACAGTGATTCTCACAGACTTGATAGCGGACATTAGCATATAGTAAATCATGATGTACACTGTGTTAACAGTAAATAAGTGTCTTTACGTCACTGTCACTCTACAAACCTGGCAGTGCCTTTACCGAGCCGACCCTTCTGCAATGGAAAATTAAAGCGAGCGGGAAAGATACTGTAACTAGTCTCTCTTTGCGGTGTGGCTTGGGTCCTGTATGCCAGTGGAAAAGCGCCTTAAAATGGCTTCCTAAGAAGAAAGTGGGGTGCATCACTCAGACTCTCCAGGTGCTCGTTAGGGAAATGAAACCTAATGAGACGAGTGCAGTCTCAAGGGCCAAAGAACAATTGACTCTCCCTTTAGTACCAGGAGACCCAGAAGAGATCTGATTGAAATAATTCGATTAATGCTATGACCACAGAGACTGATTAAACGCACAGAACATTTCAGCAGGGGAAACCTTACATGACCAGACAGGGCGCAGTGTTACACATGAGGTAAATTAAGGGTGAGGATTAGGATTAGGGTTAGGTTTGAATAAGCCATCATTCTAATCTCTCATGGGCTCATATGAGTATACTTTAGGTGAACTGTTTATATTCTTCTGATGGAGAGCTCTGAGAGGTGTTTTACTGATGGATTTATAAGATTTTATTAGGCATAATGCAGTCCGAAGGCTGTAATCCTAAGAGGACCCTGCTAGCGTACCCTGTACCCCTGTACCCCTGTACCAAACAGTATACCTGTTTCTGGTACTCGCGCAGTTTAGCAGCATCTGTGGTGAGCAGAGTGACAAACATGATGTGGATGGCTTTTCTGGTGAATCAAAGGCCTAGTCAGCTCTTCCGTGTGTGGATCTTTCCAGAAACTCCATCCAGAAGGTGAAGAGCGAGTCACAGCAGGAGACATTGATCGCAACGCCCTGAGCACAGCTCTTCAGAAATCCATTGACATGTCATTCCCATATGCACCCTGTTCAGATTAAATTTAGAATGCTCACTCAGCATTACCTAATATTTCTGTGTATTATTTGCTTTACTGAGTATATCCTCTTTCTTACTCAAATTCATTAAGAAAAATGGATTACAATTTTCTAAAATCATGCTGTAGCCACTTACTCTGTGCTGGCACTGGGACTGGTTATTCTGAGCTGACATGGGATTGGTTGGTCTGAGCTAACATGGGATTGGATGGTCTGAGGTAACATGGGATTGGTTGGTCTGAGCTAACAGGGGATAGGATGGTCTGAGGTAACATGGGATTGGTTGGTCTGAGCTAACATGGGATTGGTTGGTCTGAGGTAACATGGGATTGGTTGGTCTGAGCTGACATGGGATTGGTTGGTCTGAGCTGACACGGGATCTGTTGCTCAGAGCTGATACTGGGATTGGTTGGTCTGAGCTGACTTGGGATTGGTCTAGGATTGCCCAGGCAGATCAGGCAAGATCATCCCGTTGGCCACATTTTCTCTATCTGAGTCTGTCAATATGGTGAATAGCTCATTGCTTTCCATACATAATGTGAAGGGGCTTTTTCACCAAGGACGATGCCTAAGTGCATGACTGTATTGATGTGGGCATTTGGCCCAATTTCTGACTGTTATTGATACAGAAAATGCGATGCAGCCGTTTTAGGTACATTACATTAAAAGTGGGCGAAGCCCATGGTCCCCAACTCAGCATTTGCATCACACTATACTGAACTGATTTTAGTGAGCTTTGCCTGCTCCCCTGCCCCAGATTGGTTCTTTCTCCTGACCGGATTCTGAGTGTACATGCTTAAGGACTCTTTTTTTTTATTATGGATTACTTGATTAACAGAACTCATAGCCTGATACCAGCACCGTGATATTTTCAGCTTATGGCCCTGGCCAGAAGGAGGAATCATTGGGCCACATAATCTGATGATCTGGGCCTGGACCAGTGTAGGTGTTTGGTTTTGTGCCCGCGTTGGGTCACATATCATAACAAGCTAGGAAATTTTGAACAAATGATTGGATGAATGATAGCATTTAGCTTGTGCTCCAGCAGCACTTCTGGCCAAACACACATTTGTGGATATTCCAAGCAGTGCCTCTCAGGTTAGCTTCCTCACTAAACAAGAGCGCAGGTGACCTTCAGGTGACCTTCAAGTGAC
Source organism: Mormyrops attenuatus (assembly GCA_026777985.1). Taxonomy (NCBI): domain Eukaryota; kingdom Metazoa; phylum Chordata; class Actinopteri; order Osteoglossiformes; family Mormyridae; genus Mormyrops; species Mormyrops attenuatus. The sequence goes on along the minus strand of JAODKC010000081.1, from coordinate 81,907 downwards.
CTTTAGGTCCTTTAACCGTTTATCCACCTGCTGCCTATAACTGGAACCTTGTTGTCCTTCCCTCTTTTCACTTTACTTCCTCTTCATGGCCTCTGCCCCTGAATCTGACCTCCACGACATGCACAGCAGTACATGTGAACGGGCGATGTGCATCCAAAGAGCTTCCAGTCCCATGACCCCCACACAAGCACAGTTTAGGGTTCCATCTCCTCCAGCAAATGCAACCCCCCCCCCCCACGCCCCAGCCTCATGAGTGGTTATGCCATCGAGCTGTGCTTCTCTGTGTGAAATAAGGGCCAAAAAGGTTGGCAGGGCCACATGGCGGCAGTAAGCGTCACGCGGCTCACCGGCGGGCCACCATCTGCTTAGGAAGCTGAAATATGAGTCGGTGGTTCTGTTTCTGAAGAGGAAAATCCTGCGTGAGCGATCTGTGTCTGTGTCTTTATCTGAACACTGTGGACAGAGGTCTGTTCGTGTGGCTGTGGGAAGGTACTCCCAGGCACTTGCGGAGGCGTGACCACTGTGTGTTTCAAGAATGCAGCATGTTGGCAGCTCCCTGCACTTGCCTGTGTTTGCCTTGTATTTGACAGCAGCCTGCATAACATGGCTGTGTCGGGGACTGAAAACAGCACAGGTCCGGGTCAACAGCATGATTTCTCAGACTGCTTAACCTGCTTTCGGCTCCGGGCACATGCAGGCTCAGACAGAGTCCAATAGTTTATGTCTGCGCATAAGCATGACAATGTTTATGGATACATGTGTGGCTAAATGAAACTCAACACTAAAGCACTATTACCTATAGCATCCAACCATCCTATCAGTGTCTGACTGCTTATCCAGCACAAAGACAGCCTAGAACCTATACCAGACAGTAGTGGAACAGCCTAACTGGGACGCCAGTCTATCACAGAGTCATAACAACCTTGCGCTGTAGGGTTAGACACTGAGGAATCCTCTCCTAAACCAACTATAAAGTCAACACCCGTAGACTGAATAGCCCGGTAACCCTGAACTGCTTCTTCTGGTCCTCACACACAGAACGTGACAAGATGATGCTGGCACAGTCTCAAGATGACGACAAAATCTCACCACTTGGTACTAAGGCTGGGCAGCTCCCCCCAGCAATCAGGATATTGATTGAGGGGGAGTACAAGCTTCAGGTATCTCATCAGAATGACATAATCCATGTGAACAGTGTAGCCTCGTTGGATATCTGCCTTATAAACTCTACAAACCATGGGACAGAGACTAGTGTATGTATTGCATGGCTAGAGAACTAGACCCATCAAAATAAATAGTTGTGGAAGAACAAAATAAATAGTGTGAAGAACGGTTCTGCTTTTGTACCGCTGTGTATATAACATAAGCTGAGTCTCATCAGGAGAAATGGAAATCCGTAGTGTTCTCTGTGTTTGAGTAGCTAGGTGAGGCCACAACCCAAAATTAGTCATATACTGAAGTGTATACTGAAACAGCCTATGAAGAAGTGACTGCAACATCTGCCCGATATTCTGAAAGTCTGTGGTGTACCCATCCTACACCTGGCACTTCGCTTTGGTTGAAGAACAAACAGTAATTTACTTTCTCATCTCAGCACCTTGAAAGTAATGTGTTTGTGAATGTAAAGACGTTTTTAAACTGTGTATAACGGAACATCTTCTGATTGTACGCAGGACTTTATAAACACAGGTTGCAGCTTCTTCAGCCTACGGACTTACATATAATGATGCACACGCGATTAAACGGGAAGCACAAGTAGGAAAAAACAAGCCGCCAAGTTGAAGTTAGCTGAATATATCACTATAAAAAAATGAGAGGCGTTTTCATCTTATTAATGTCCCTACAGCTGGTGGACTCTGCAACCAACGGTATAATTCTCCATATGGTCTTTAACTGAATCGCCTTCTGAGTCGCTTTTTACGGCCTTTCGGCTAAAACAAATGCAGTTTTGTTATCACACCCGTATCCGCATAAAACCCGTAAATACGGGTCACATCATCTGTGCCGGAGCTCTTCAACATGCCGGGATAGTCGTGGTTAATGATAAACTAATTTCACGCATCTTCCCTACCTTTGCATAAAAAATGTCTGCAGCACTTACACGTCATCTTATATATCCACTTCCTACCGTAAAAATCAGTTATGGACCATGGTATGGTTTGATGTGCCATCCCTGTCGGACGCATAATTAAAAATGGGGACTATACTAGTGGTTCAAAACAACTCCCGCTATTACGGCAAATAAACTTACAACCATAACGGAATCGCAGCTGTTTCTTTCACGTCATCACGCCCAAATTGTCCAAATTTCTATTAATATGCAATTAATCGTTTATTACACACTGATGATCTGTGCCTGCAAACAGGAATGAAATACACTTAAATGCACTTACACTTTTATGGTGCACCGCAACAATCCGTCTCGACTGTTCGATGCGATGCCATGAATTCATAAACGGGACATTTTTCTAATTCTTCCTTTCTGTTTACGTCGAATCGCCTCTGGTTACTGCCTTGGTATATCACAATCTGACGTAAGAACGTAACAAAGCTGTCGCCAAACCGTCCCCCACCCCTTCCCTTCCTCCCCCTTCTTTTAGTCCGCAATCAGAAATAGCTTTCGTCCTTCGCACACAGACGCAGTGGCAATGCAATTAAAGTTACTGTCTGAAGCGGACACAAGCGAATAAAATGAATGCATTTACACCATACGCATCTTGCCACAGCGTGCACTTGTCAGAAAACAGCACAATAATTATTTGAACATTGCCTCCCGCTTTATAATGTCTTTTAGCCCTGCTCTACAATTTTTCTCAATAACATGATCCTGCTTAAACATTGCATTTACTATAATGTAAGACTGAAGTGCAAGTTTAACCGTAGCTGGTAACTAATGAAAGAGAAAAATAGACTGTCATTGTTAGATGTTTCGAACTTGCGATCTTAATATAATCGCATTTTTGTGTAACAGTTATGCTGTCATTGGGAGCCAGATGGGTTTTCCCAGGGATACCATGCGATAGGGTATATATTTCTCCCAGGAGACGGACCTCAGAAGCGATTCACTGTGCCTACGTCGTTTATGATGGACAAATCATAAACAGTTTACAAAAAGGACGGCACCGCGTAAATAGTCACCGATGGTCAGCACGAGTCTCGGGTATGGTCTCGGAAGACACGTGACGCCCTTCACTAGCCATTTACTGGCTTTAGTGCGACACAGCGGTGACACAACCATGACACAATCACTATTACTCCAAAAACCCTAGATGCCATTATCACTAACATCTTACAAGAAACCCTTGGTTTTAGTATTCACATAACATTAAATTATATAAGACAATAAATACGATAATTCATCCAAAAAATATTAATAATGCAAGACAGCAAAGATCTACTGCCATCTTGTGCTGAAAAATCAGCTATAAAAGACTTATACTTTGCTCCGTCGGTAGTCCCAAATAATACTTCGTGCATTTCTGGTGGTATAAAAAAAGAACTGTTTAATGGACGCCTGTGGTATATATAAACTCACACGCCCAACACTGTCTCTGTCCAGCTCTGGTAAGACCACAGTAGCTTATCTCCAGGAAACCTAAGAACTAACAGCCTCGAGTACCGCGCAAGTTTCGATAACACGTGTTTTTAAATAGGCCTATATGGACGTAACTACCTGGAAGAACATGAGCGCATAATAAGAAGCAAAATGACCCATGAGAGAACTTTGGAAGTGAGGTGATGTTGGTTTGTCGCTAATGAAAAGATTGCACCCCAAGCTTGAATTATTGCAATCTGTCCGAATCTTTTGCACTAAATTCTTCATAATAATTATGTACTTAGGACAAGCGGGTATAGAAAATTGATTGATGGATAATTAAACCTGTTTGTTTTTCGTTATTTTATAAATATATCCAAAAAAACTAAATGGACTTATTTAGATTCCACCTATTGCAAATAATAGTAAAAAAAATCATAGACTTAATTCACATCTATATGAATGAATGCCCCGGGCTTAATTTAATCCGTTTTTTTTATTATTTTTGATTTTTTTTTTTACCCTTTTTGAAAAAGAAAACCAACAGTATACCAATCATTATATACATATAGCCTAGCTACTAAAACTGAGTCAAACAAAGAGTATGACATCTATCAAAGGTAAACAAAGTTTGAATGTTCAGTCGTACCTGGCCCCTCCCACGATTTACCTACAACTCACTCAGTCAGGTTAAATCTCTGTTCACGGGAACTTTTCATTCAAATAAAGAAATAAATCTACGACGGTTTAGTGGAGGCGAAAGGCATTTTACTCATCCACTTTCCCGATCCATTGAAAACGTACTGGATAATTCTAACCAGTACGTGGAACTGTTCTAAGTTTTATTTTTTGGATACATTGAATTTAATTTCATTTTACGTAGTCCTGCCTGCCGAGGGTATAAAGTTACACTGAAACGCTTCATTTTTAAAGGTTTTTGAAGAGATGGACGAGTCCATCTCCTGTAAATGTAATTGGACTTCGAAACGTTTAGTTTGCTTGGTGATTTTTCTTTCTGGCGCACTTTGGTCCAGCCGTGATGTTATATCCTACGCCGAAGCTGCCACTACCAAGGCGCCTCCTTTTAATTCAACAGCGGGGACGCTGGTTACGCCGAACCCACAGACAAAGCCCTTGCCGGTCTTCACGATAAACTATCCTCGCATCCAGGTGCCTTTTGAAATCACTCTGTGGATTTTACTGGCGTCATTTGCCAAGATTGGTAAGTCCTCATCCCGTTTCCTTAACCACCGTGGAGAGTTATTCTTTGTTTCGTTGCTGAAATCAATGCATTACATTGGAATTATATTTTTAATATAATTATATTTTGTATTTCGAGGCTAAGATGCTGTTTTCCTTGAACACTCTATGCCCGTTTATGTGATTCTTCCGCTGATCTCCCTGAAAGGTTTCAACATGTACCACAAGATAACCATTTGGATCCCAGAGTCCTGTCTGCTGATCAGCGTGGGTCTGGTGGTGGGGGGCATCATGTATGCGGTACACGGGATGCCCCCGGCCGTGCTCACCTCCAACGTCTTCTTTCTATATATGTTGCCCCCCATCGTGCTCGACTCCAGCTATTTCATGCCAACACGGCCGCTCTTCGAGAACGTGGGCACGGTGCTCTGGTTTGCCGTGGTTGGCACACTTTGGAACTCATTGGGCATTGGGGTGTCGCTCTACGGCGTGTGCCAGATCGAGGCCCTGGGCCTCAAGGACATCAACCTGCAGGAGAACCTGCTATTCGCCTCTATCATCTCCGCCGTGGATCCTGTCGCTGTGCTCGCTGTGTTCGAAGACATTAGCATCAACGAGCAGCTCTACATCGTGGTGTTCGGCGAGTGCCTGTTCAATGATGCCGTCACTGTGGTAAGCGAGAAGCTTTTCAGGTCGAAGGTCAGCTTATTTGGATATTAGGTGCATAAAACAAAAAACTGGGACTTAAAAATGCATTATTTTTCTCACCTGGAAGTGAGGGTTAGATGAGTATTTAAACAAAGCAAAAAGATTTTTTTTTTTATAAATTAGTCAGTCATAGTAATGGATCTAATTGGCAGTTGCTGGTTTATCCAGAACATTGAGAAGGTGCTGATCAGCTGAGGAGCTTCACCTCTTCTTGTGGTCTTCTGATAAGGGATGCCTTTGAATCTGATCACATGATCTCCAGACCCAATGGAAAAAAGACCCATTCCTCTCAACAGAACACAAAGCCCAGAACCTAAGGCAGTGTTCTATAACCATGCAGTGGAACACATGGTACCTCCAAGAGTGAGATACTTTGTTCTGTTTAGGTGGGAAGATATGTACATTAAGGCACAACATTATCATTAGAATAAAGGTGGAATAGTAATGAATAGAGTGGGAGTCTGAGACTGTTACACATGGTGGTGATCACATTTTGAAGGTGAGGGTGGTGGTATAGCTGGTGAGGGTGTTTTATGCAGGTGCTGAACAAATCTGTTTGTGTGAGGTTTCTATTTTAAATGTGTCAGGTGTTTGGGTTTCTGCACAGTCAGCTCATGAATTCTGCATTGGATAATTCCACTGTTGAGTTGCTATTGGCTATTTTTTTTCATTTTCCTGGTCATAAGATTATTTATTTCTATATTGCTGGCAGAGGACTTGTGCATCTCCATTTAACTGTAGTGAGAGCTATCACCCTGGATTGTTTAATTTTTATTACACACAAATCAAATTCAGTTTCTTTGGCCTTGCAAGATTTTACTGAGCACATGAATGGCACATTTTGCAGACTCTGCTTTGGTTTGAGCTGTTCAGTTGTCCCAAAACATTGACCAGGATGAGCAGCTTAAACATGGATGGATGTTTAAAGACAGTTTTATTTAAAATTGCTTTCATTCAATGATGAATTACCCTTTTTAGTTTTTGCAGATTTATATTTCTACTCATGTGATTTATCTGATACCTAATGGGATTTGAAGCAACAAACATTCTGGTCCTAGTTGTTAACCGCAGCTCCACCTTTTGGCTAGGCACTGTACAACATACTCAGCTTTGTGGCCACCATGCCGGAGGTGGAGACAGTGGATGTTTTTCTTGGCATGGCTCGCTTCATAGTGGTTGGTCTGGGTGGCCTGTTCTTCGGGTTCCTGTTTGGCTTTGCGGCAGCGTTCACCACACGCTTTACCACCCACGTGCGTGAGATCGAGCCCCTCTTCGTCTTCATGTTCACCTACTTGGCCTACCTGGTGGCTGAGCTCTTCTCACTCTCCAGCATCATGGCGTGAGTTGTACCAGTGACAATAAGTAAAGATGGGGTTTAAGAGTGAGGGGGAAATGGGGAGGTTCTGGACCAAGAAAATTAGCTCTGAAAAATGCAATGCTTTTTTGGTTATTGTTGGTTAATTATACAGTTTAGTGATGGACAAAATGACTTCAAGAACCATTTGCTGTATTTTTTGACACCACTAGATGGTTAAAAAAAGCAGCAAACCAAGAGCACCATCTACTGGGGTATAAAATATAGCAAATGGTTCATGAACCGCCATTTTGTCCATCACTATTACAGTTCATAATTATCGTATCTATATTTCCAATACTGATTAACACATTTCTAGTTATAAGATGGCTGATTCCTGTGACCTTTGACCTTGCACCTGTTACATGCTCCCCTCTGCCTCCCACCCCCAAGCATTGTGACCTGTGCTTTGACCATGAAGTACTATGTGGAGGAGAATGTGGCCCAGCGCTCCTGCACCACCATTCGGCACGTTGTCAAGATGCTGGGCACCATGTCGGAAACACTTATCTTCTTCTTCCTTGGTGTGGCCACAATTACCACTGATCACGATTGGAACTGGGGCTACATCCTCTTCACCCTGCTGTTTGCATTCATCTGGAGAGCCCTGGGTTTGTGTCTGTCCTTGCATTTGAAGGAACTTGCTAATGCTACTCGTTGTAAATGCCATCTGGTGTTAACGCTAGCTCATACTAATGCCATCCATCCATCTGTCCCTCTGTCCGTCCATCCGTCCATCTGTCCGTCCATCCTCTTACTTCTTTCTTTCTCTTACAGGTGTTTTTGTCCTCACTCAGATCATTAACCCTTTCCGCACAATCCCATTCAACTTCAAAGACCAGTTTGGCCTGGCATACGGAGGGCTGCGGGGGGCCATCTGCTTTGCCCTGGTGTTCCTGCTTCCACAAAACATCACTTGCCGGAACCTGTTCATCACCGCTACCATCGTTATCATCCTATTCACTGTGTTCATTCAGGTACAGTGTGGCCCAGCGTGATAACTTTAGCACTAGCCATCTGTCACTCTTAATGTGGTGTATTTCAATCAAGGCGGGTGTAGTGTACTATTATTTTGCTTCAGTTCAGTTAAACCTTCCATTTTACCTCTTTTATAACTGATTATTCTGGTGGAGCAGTTCAGGTAATGTGATGCTATGAGTTTGTGTCTTTAACTGCCTTGCAGCTACCTGCAGGTTTTCCAGACCGAAGGACACATGTGAAGGTTATGGGCTGTTAAGGTGTTCCAGCAGAAATCAGTCTGAAAATGTCCCTGAAAATGAAAAGCTCCCATCCTAGTTGAACTCAATGGAAGCTCTGGTCCTACCTGAGATGGTGAATGTGTCTTAGTGGGATATGTTGTCTACTGTAGGGGATCAGCATCCGGCCTCTGGTGGAGTGTATGAAGGTCAGGAGGACCAACAGGAAACTGGGCACCATTAACATTGAGATTCACAAAAGGGTGGGTAGCTATTTCATTGACTCAGTTTCTGTTTACACAGTTGAATATACTCTAGCCCAGTGTTTCCGAACCCAGTCCCCAGGGACCCCCAGACCAGTGGTGGATAGTTCAGGTCCAGAACCAACCAGTTAAGTACTCTGTTACCCCTTTTCCACTGCAAAGGTGCTGGTACCGTTCCGGTGACGATTCCCAATTTGGAACTAGTGCCACGTTTTTCCACAGAAAAAAAAAATGGCGCTGGTGCCACAAAATCGGCTCCGAACCGGCACCAAACCTTTGCTGGTCTGGATGAAGCACCCATGTGTTCCACCATTGTTGCTCTGTGTAGTGGGTGTGGTTTGTGACGTGGGCGCAATGTTGTCAACCGGTTCCCACTGGAAGTCCGTGGAAATGCAGGCCGGCTCTTGCTGGTTCCCAACTTCAGAACCGGCCGAGCACCAGCCCCAGTGCCAGCACTGGCACCAGTGGAGTGGAAAAGGGGTCTGTGACAGTGACTTTTTATACTCAACTGTTTGGTTGAAACAACATCTTGGTCTGGATTTTTACTTTCTTAACCTGACCCATCGACCTCTGCCCCAGACAGTCCATGTTTTTTGGAGGGAGCAAAAATGTGGATTGTCTGGCAGGAAGCTGGGAGGGAACAAAAATGTGGACAGTCTGGGGGTCCCTGAAGACCAGGGTGGGAAACGTGTCTCTAGTCAATCAGAGAATGGCAGGACTCCACGAGTCAATGTTTTAGCAGAATCTCATTCTGTGAATCCTCTAAATCAGAGATTCACAGAGATCTAGATAACCTTCTTGATTTTATGTCCCTACAAGAACAACGGTACCATTTTGCATCAACCAATTTCAATTGGCAGCCTGTAATGATCCTGATGATCCTTTCAGCTGATGGAGCACACCATTGCCGGCATTGAGGACATCTGTGGACAGTGGAGCCACTATTACTGGAAAGACAAGTAAGCGTACGGCTGGCATTGAATTCACATGCTCTTGGACTGAATGAGGTGTCTTTTTCACAGCTCTGTGCACATTGCCATGATTCATTGCAGCGAGGATCTAATTCTTCTATGAGATATACAAACGTTCATGTCAAGCAAGGTCAGAGGAGGGATACCTTATTCATATGTATTCTGAAGGGTTTTTTGTGCATGCATGTGTTCAAATGCTTTCCCACACCGAGAGGACTGTTGTCAGGGTGTTGTGATCCAGGGGTTTTGCCTGATTGGTGTTCTCAGCACTCTGTCCTACTAAGTGATCCTCCCTGACATATCTGTAAGTGAAGGCTCTGCTGTGTCAGAATGCTCTCAGGGCTAGAATTCTGCTGCCCCCAGGGAAGGGGGGGGGGACATACTTCAAAATGACAAATGGAACTTGACATAATTCAATGCGTGTGGCTTGGCCTGCTGGCTTCAATTTGTCATTGGTCATGGCTATTTTTTAAAGGAAGAGAAAAGAATGTTATTGGACATGGATGACAAAAATATAAATTGATGAAGACATACCAGGTACAAACAGCACATTCCATCGCTTGCCTATGAAAGTTTTAGCCATTTTCCCAGTATCTCTGAAGCCTTATGAGCATCTGAAACTGACAGTTGTCATGGTAATGTACCAGGTTTAAGAAGGTCAACGACCGGGTCCTCAGGAAGATTCTCATAAGGGACAACAGGGCTGAATCCAGCATTGTCGCCCTGTACAAGAAGCTAGAATTGCAGAATGCCCTGGAGCTTCTGGGTCCCGCCCCCAGCGACCTCAGTGCTGCACCCTCACTCATGGATTTGCAGTGAGTGATGCATCTGCCGGCCAAATACATACACTGCCCTGGTTCACTTTCACCCCATCACTTATCCAGGGCCAGTTAATCAAATCATTTGTTGAGTATTTCTCTAATTCTCTAAGTTTCCCTCTCTATCCATGGTCAATAGGTCTCCAGCTGCCTTTAGCTGATTTTTTCCTTGTTTTTTAGTTCATACTAGTGTTTCCTAATCCGGTCCTTGGGGACCCACAGGCGGTCCAGGATATTGCTCTCACTGAGTTCCCTGCCAGACAGTTGACATTTTTGCTCCCTGTCTGTGGGTCCCGGTGGGCTGGATTGTGAAACACTGGTTTATTCAATAGGTATGGCATTTTACCTGAGTTTAATTGATGACAGGACATTTTTGGAGGCGCTAAGGTGCTGATTGGTTGGTCAAAGCAGTGATTCAATTTGAGGAACCCCTCCACTCCAGTACAGGATGTCCTGTGTTGTCCATGGTGACGAAAGCTCTTGCATTTGTGTAACTTGCAGTGTGGAGACAAAGCCAACGGCCAAAACGAAGAGGAACTTCCCTGCAAGCGACCTGAGGAACATGCATGAGCTGCTGTCGAAGAACATGTACAAGATCCGACAGAGGGTGAGTGGGTCTGTCAGTTCACACACGCTGTGATCCCTTTCCCCAAAACCCTTAAGAGAGCACCTGCTTCTGGTAGCTCATTTGTCGAGTATGAAACCTTGGTAAATGAGTCGAGCTGGTTCCTCTGTGGATGGTTCCCGGCAGACAGTGGAGTACACCAAGAAGAGTGCTTTGCCCAATGACTCCAAGGTCAGAGAGATCCTGATCCGGCGACACATCAGCGTCCGGCACAGCTTCCGGGTTGGAAGTTTCCCAAGAACGGTATGGGACCTGAATGCGTGTGCGTGGGGCTTTGTTTCATGGTTTGCATGATATCAGTTGTTGAAGGCCTTTATTTGTTTCACTAGAATTAAAACAAACAAGGTTCTCCCTGTTTCATATTTACAATGTGACGTTCAAATTCTGACCTTAAAAAAGATAACTTTGTACATAATTTCAACACAATGTGTTATGTAGTATATACAGTTGTGTGCAAAATAATAGCAGTGTGTATAAAAAAGTGAATAAAGCCCAAAGTCCTTATAATAGCTTTTATT
>JAODKC010000081.1:54203-70619 GCA_026777985.1 Mormyrops attenuatus | reverse complement strand
TCATGTAGAAAAAGGCAGAAAATGAATTTCTACCAAAAACAGTGATGGATCAGGTTAGTGATGTCGGACTGCTATTAATTTGCACACAACTGTACATGAAATATCACTGGCATTGATTGCGCTGTAAACTAAGTGGTTTTTGAGGAAGTTCACTGCTCTGCTTACATATATTACGTATATTATCATTTGGAGATCATTCCCCTGCTGTGACCTTCTACCTCCCACCTCTCCACCATATCTTTCAGGGTGTGTCCAAGCCCCACAGGTTTTTCTCATTGCCTCCCAGAAAAAACATGGAATCCAGGTCCTCCCTGAGGAGACCTAGCTACGCTAGTGAGTATCAGGCGCTCAGCTAGGAAGTACTGTACCACTGTTCCAGAAATCTTCTGAGGGCTCCGATCATTTTCCACCATGGTACTTGGATACCTGTGGCGACAGTGGATCTCCTTATATTATGTTCTTCTATAGTGTTGGTGTTACTTACACATTGTGTCCTCTAATATTCTTTTACCCCCGGGTCTGGAAGAAAAGGCTTTCAATCTGCCGCAGAACTTAATAATACCATTAAGCAAATCATTTTCCGAAGTAGGCTTTTCAGGGCTCTTTCTCAGTACTCTGTTTGGCTTTGTTATGAAAGCTTCACACACCATACCCCCAGGACTAGCCTCTTTAGACAATGCTGAGGCACCAGGCTTAGAGGATAAACACTGGTGGAAAATGACTTTGCACCTGTGTTCAGGTTCCAGAGGCACAGACCTGGAACTGGAGCCCCTTTCAGCCACATCCAGCGTGAGCCAATCACAGCGGTTCTCGTCCCGCCAAGAAAGGCCCCTGCAGATCCGCTACCACCGACCGGAATGGCTTGAGGATGAGTTGGGCCAGCAAACCTCCAGGGAGCCAATAGCAGAAGGTTTATTGGGGCAACGCCAAAGAGATTCCTGGACAGCCCATCACTACTTTCGTAGCCGTGATGAGCACAGATCAGGTGGGGGGAATCTTCCGCCATCTCCACCCACAGGCTGGGTCCCGGAGCCTCTCATCCAGGAAGGGGGTAGATCCCAGAATCACCTGAACAGGAGACCACACTGGAGACCTCACAACCCCCATGGTCCTCAAAGCCCAGGACAGGTGGACTGACCCAAGATGACCAAACCTGACTAGAACACCTGGAAAAAGCAAGAAGGACAGAACAGACCCACTGTTTCCACCCCAGAAAAACCAAAAATGTATCTTTATTTCACTCTACCTGCCAGGTGTTGATTGGCCTTTTTAAAAGGTGGATACACTTGGCTAAATTTCCAAATACACAGTAATGATACTTCAGTAATGGCAATATTTAGAGAAGTGAATGAGTGAAAAATTGGTCTCTAAAGAGCCAGTCAGAACAAAGGTCAGATGAAGGAGTTTTGGTCTACGCCTTTTTCAAACAGAACCGAGATAATACTTGAATGTGTGTAGTGCCGCCCTTGTGGCCATGTGACATGGGAGGTTTTACATGGTTGTCAGGAAGGTAGTCTGTGGGTGTGAAATGGTCACAACAGGACTACAGGTTTCTCGCCTGGTAAGTCCGGTCAGTATCACGGTGAAATGGACCACTGGCCTTTAACACAGGAAGACAAGTGTGTGTTAGAGTGTATGTGTGAGTGCAGACCTTTCGTTACCTAAAAATAAAATGTTCATTTACTCTGTGTTTTAATGCCATATGGCAGTGTTTCCCAACCCGGTCCTTGAGCACTCACAGCCAGTCCATGTTTTTGCTCCCTCCCAAACAGTCCACATTTTTGCTCCCAGCAAAAAAATGGACTGGCTACGGGTCCCCACGGACCGGGTCGGGAAACACTCCCATAAGCAGCAGTAACATTTAACAGTAATGAAAATATAAGGGGTGGGGCACTAAGAATTGTTTCCGCATTTGCACCCAGTAGGAGCTAGATCCTTGGTTATTATGCACTTGGGGGTTCCTATGCCTGTCTGGTTCACGTGGTGTTTCCTCATACGATTTGCTGCCACACAGTGGTGAAGCAACACATAGCAGTTACTTTTACATTACTGCTCCTTCCAATAAAGGATAAAAAAAACAATAAAATACCAAATAGCATTTACTGGGGTAAATCTAGTGCTTCATCACAAACGGGTCACACCCCCATACACTACTGGTGTCAGCATAGAGCAGCCTGAGAGGTATGAAGTTATCCATTAATAAATTAAACTAGAAATAGTTTAGAAATAGTTTGAATAGCTTAAAAGCCTGAGTTCAGGTAAAAGGCAGATTACAGCATATGTAATGAGGACAAGCAACCTAAGAATGAGGTTCAATAATTAAAAAAGGTCAAAACAGTGTTTTGTAAAAATCTGTTTGTCTTTATTCCAGCAGGACTTCTTTTCATCTAGAACTTGGTCTACCTGAAGAACACGGAAGTCCTGTTAGGTGACATTTTCATGACAACTTTTACATACCAGCTACAAACTAATGAACTGGCTCATGTCATCTGCTTCAGCTCACTGTAGCTCACTGCATGGGTACCCTGTAAAATGACCGCGGTATTCCACCAACATGATGTTTGTTTATCTAAAAAATTTCTCGACTTCTGAGAGATTTACTGAGTATCTTATTGCCGAGTTTAACATTCGTATTTATGTCGGAGTCTCTGAGGTGAAAAACATTCAACAGGAATGAGGAAAAGTTTTTCTAAACTTTTTTTTCTTAAATCCAATGGTCCCGTGACTCTTTTCTCAAAACATACACCTGATCATGACCCATTTTTGACCTTCAGATCCTATTTAGCTCAGAAATGCAGATAAATAAATGCTTATAGGTAAAAAAAAATAAATTACCAAAACAAAACAATTGACATGAGAATATTAGTTATAAAAATTAACATGTAAAACTTATGTTGCCATTCCAGCATAACCTCCTGATACCATCAATGTAACAGAAAAAATGTATTTCAATGGAACTAAAAGCAAAAAGTGGTGCATTATGGGATGTAGAGATGTAACCTGTTACAGCTGAAGGACCAACTCTAAATGGAAAAGACCTCTTAAATAAAACATGATTTGGTGAGTGAACAGCTCAAATGCTTCTGCCGTTGCCTGCCATTGGTTGGGAAGACAAGACCAATGTCGCTGGTGATTACTGACAACTCAGTGACCAACAGATTAACAGAGCCCATGGCATATGAGCTGCTCCAGAATGTGAGCATCCAGCCAAAGAGCAAAGACCCTGGACCTCAGAGTTTGAGGTGCTTGGCCTTGTCTTCCCTCTTCCACTTTGGTGTCCGGATGAGGAGAAGCAAGACAGCAGCAAGGGCGAGGATGACACCTAGGCCTGGCGGACCGCAGGGACTCACTTCCTGGGCCAGCCCAGAAAGCAAGGGGGCCACCACACGGCCAACAGCTGTGACGGACTGGCCGGCCCCCAGCAATGTCCCACTGGAGCCAGGGCTGCCCCGGCGTAGCTCCAGGTCAGTGACACAGGTGCGGCCGATGGTGGTAGAGATGGCAAAGAAGGTGGAGCTCAGTACCACATGCCAGACACTGGGTGCGGTGGCGTACAGGAAGATGAGGGCGCACGTCAACACTGTGGAGTGCAGCAGTAGGGCGGCCATGTCGTTGCCATAGAGACGAGTGACGGGCCCCACCAGGCAGCCGGCCAGGGCCCCCAGCATGCTGCTATAGCTGATGAGGTACCCGGCTACTTGGGGGCGCAGTGCAAATCGCTCCTCCAGAGCCAGTGAGAAGTTGCTGTAGTATAACATAATGGCCACGGCCATGAGGAAGCGCACCAGGAAGACGTCCCACATGTCTGAGGCGGCCACGGCCCTCACACGCTGCAGAACTGAAGCCTGCGGCCCCTCCCCGTCTGAGCAGTTCATCACGGCCTGCTTTGGCCTGGCCCCCCGGACGGCTTGGCTGTCAGTGAAGCCCGGAGTCTCGTTCCAAGGTAGGATCCAGACCAGGCCTGAAGAACCAGGACGTTACACGGCAACAAACATCCATCAACTCTCTAAACTACATCCCTTCAATCAATCAATAAATAAATTATTGATCCCTTTGGGGAAATTCTCTTTATCTACCCCATCTTGCTCTCCATGTGGAGCTGGGTGGTAAGGACCTTGCTCAAGGGCCCACAGATGTGACTATTCTGCCGAGGCCGGGGCTTGAACCGGCACCCTTCCGATCACTGGCATAGAGGCTTAACCCGCTGAGCCACACGATGCCCCCATTTACCGCTTTTCAGTTAATTTATCAACCAATTAACCACTTAATTAACTAATAAGAATCAGATACTCAGGAAATGACCAAGCACCTGCATTGAGGACAAACATGGTGGCGCAGGCGAAGGCGGACATGTAGAAGCCACCCTCCCGTTCGGCGAGATACCCGCCAACCACGGGGCCCACGATAAAACCCACGCTGGATGCCGCGTTGAAGTGCCCCATCACCAGGGGGCGCTCTGTTTCCGACACCAGATCAGACAGAAGGGCCCGGCAGATCGAGAGCGAGTGCTTGAATAGCCCTGTGTGGGTGAGAAAGGGCAAAGGGGGAGGTGAACGGGCTCTGGGCAAGGCCACAGATAACGACATTGTCCGTTCGGCGTTGAGGAAAATCTGACTCTCAAATATAGTTTAATTTCATTTTACATAGTCAAAGCAAATTATAGCTGCCAGGGATAGTCCAAGTGAAGTGAATGCGTTTTCTGTCTTTATACTGTACTGTCTCTAATCCCCACATGTATGTCATTCCTACAAGGGCACCCTTATCCACACAGTTAGCAACTGTAAGCTTGTAGCATAAGCTGCAGTAGCAGACCCCTTACCCAAATCCTTAGCTAGCCGCTAACGTTCTACTTATTTAGCAATGTTCTACTCATGTTTCACACTCAATTATACCTAAAACAATATTTTTGAAGGTACAACAGCCGGACCATCCCTGGGCCTGCCACCTAGTGGTCACAAGTGTGATTCCTTAAACTCACCCACAGGTACCCTGGCAAGCACAAAGAGGGCGACGCTGGTGGAGAGGCCCAGCAGAGCGTACCCCAAAGCACTCAGCAGGAGACAGGTGAGGAGGGAGCACCGCCGTCCCACGCCGTCACTCCAGCTGCCCTGCGGAGCACATCCATGAGACACCGGCGTGTGTGACGGACAGTTAGGGCAGCCATACACCAGGTCCGAAACACTCCATGGCTCAGGCCAATCAATCGGCTCCTTGCAGACACGCCCTACCCTGTGCTCAGCCTCGCTAAGATCATCGTGGCGCCCCGTTCCGTAATCAAATCACGGAAACTAGTTTTCTCAGGATGGCCTTTGGGACTGGTCAGGGTACTGGGAAGTTAAAAGGCCCCTTCTCCCATCCTAATTGGTCCCATGACTCCTGTGTTTTAAGGGAATTCCTCAGCCTTGCAGCGCTGTGGCTCAGTCGGTCACTGAGGCCTTCGTCTATCCTGCAGTCCTCAGAAACAGTACAACTGTTCTACTCCAAATTCCAGCGCGCGTTAATTATGAAGCAGTGCGCCACACCGCCGGTGACTCTGCCCGTCTCCATGGATATCTGACAAAACAAAACTCTTCTAGGTGCCATCCGAGGGCTTGTCATATCACTCAGCTGGGGACCTGCGGATTTGAGTTTATGTCACTATGCAGAAATCAGGCAGCAGCAGACTGTAATATAGTAACAATCCAAATGTCAGATTTGAAATCGGCCGTTTGTCCACCACGTTAATTACTCATTCCTTGCATGTAAATCGATTTATAAAATTCATAATGGTCAAATGCTTCTAAAAAGTTGTTTCATGCAGTCGGCAGCAAACATCAGCCACACATCTGTTTACATTCTCATTGCACCCATGATTCATGGGAAATATGAGATTACAAAGCATAAATAGATAAAGAGGATATTTATTAAAATAAATGTAACAGTGCAATAGGTAAGTGGATGATCAGGAAAATCTATGTCAGGCGTGGAGAGATCAGAAAAACCCTAAAGGTTTGTACGGCACAAAAATTCTGATTGATATCCAATATCAATACAAACAGAGTGTCTCCGGGTGATATTTATGCTTAACGCAAACACATTTTAAGTTCATTTCTGACATATATGACATTACTCAGCAATGAAAAAAATAGATTTCGATATTTTTGGTGGATTTTCCCCTTTTTTTATTTAAGATGACTAAGAAATGCAGCACGTAAAGGCCATAAAATATGTACATATCATAGAAAATGACGATACTTACTACTATTGTGCTTGAAAATAGCTGTAAAATGCCATAGGTTGCACCTGTAACAATGACAAAAACGAAGCTGACTGTTAATGAACTCATGAAGTTTGGCTTAACACTAGGGCCATCTCACGATCAGTGCGGCCTTTCAGCAGAGGTAAG
This sequence comes from Mormyrops attenuatus, assembly GCA_026777985.1. Taxonomy (NCBI): domain Eukaryota; kingdom Metazoa; phylum Chordata; class Actinopteri; order Osteoglossiformes; family Mormyridae; genus Mormyrops; species Mormyrops attenuatus. The sequence continues at coordinate 64,234 of JAODKC010000081.1, read as the reverse complement.
TTAACCATGAAGGGTTGGACAAACAGAGGAGGCTGCTGAATGGAATGGGTTTATGTTCACTGTACACATCGGTGGTCAGCTAACAGTCATGTTTTGCGCTCCATAAAAGGGACACGGTAAGCTAACAATGCTGTGAAATGGCATGTCTTTGCTGGAGGGGCTTCTGCAGATGACCTGAAGCTAAAGCTGCAAGACGACCTGTTATTTATCATCCAGCAGCATCAGATAGAAATTTAGAGATGAACGTGAACTGACCCACTATTCCAGCCATCGTCGGACTGGCCCCAAGGGACTTGATGTGGTGACTCAGGAGAGGTATGACCATACTGACTCCAAACAGGTCCTGGAACAAGGGGGGGGGTTAAGGAGAAGACTTAGCTATGGAGCTTATACATGTAGCGTGGACAAACATTGTGTGTCAGCATCATCAGGCAGCATTCAATATGACTTGCTGGAATATTTATGCAACACTCATGACATAATGGTCAAAAACCAGAGATCCATGCTGATCCAAAATGTAGAAGCAATAGTTTTATAACTGGGCTATGAAGGACCTGAACTTTTAAGGGTTTAAGAGTCCAGATGGTGCTCTGCAGTACTACGGGTGTAAATATATAGATGAATCCAGCTGTATAGTGAAGTAAAGTGCAATACCCTGAGCTGTCGCACTGACAAGTCAATCTGATGTGCAACTATATAAATGAAATTCAGAGCTCGATCTAGTTGGGAAGGTGAGGTGTATGTGTGTGTTTAGGGTGTAGTGCCTGGTCACTGGTCAGAGAAGGTGAGAGCAAACCCAGAGTTCAGCGCTCAAACGGAGGTAGGAGATGTCTCTTTAGCCAAGCTGCTCATTTCCTTGATTGGAGTCATGCCAGGAATTTCAGTGGTATCACGGCACTTCCCATTACACTAACTCCTCAGTTACTGGGAGAGAAACGGAACCCTGTCCACGCACCACATCGGACGAGAAACACTGCTGTTTAACCAGCGACTCCTTCGTTCTTCAGCGTTTCAAGGTCAACAATCATCTGGGCTAATTGTTAGACTGAATAGGCATCTTTACAGCTTCGAAATGTAGGCTGTTATTCCCGCGGGTCCAGAGCAGGACGGGGATCCTCAAAAGTGGAACACATGAACTGTGCTGGTGTCGACACAGTCTGTCTCAAACAATATAAACCTCAATACAGCTTGCAAGAAACCTTAGCAGTATAAAAGCGCATTTACACATTGTAAACTCGTAATTTCAAGACACTTAGCGCCAGTGGTCCCACGTTCGCAAAGCACCTTTTCCAAAGTCAGACACGCGTTTATCTACCAAGAACACAATCTAAAGCTATCCCAAGATTGGTGGTCACAACTGCATAATGTGTAGACACTGTATATTTTATCCTTTAATAATTATACACCATAAACAATACAGCAACACAGGGAAAAGTACACGTCACTAAAAATGTCACGCTTTCTGGGGGTAAAATACGTCCAGAACCATAGGATACTATAATTTATGGAGATCGACGCGTCAGTCTGTAATATAAAAACAGAGAGACATCCAGCGCCGGCTCCCCCGCACTTTGCACGGTCATATTTCCGTACAAAGGTGACCGTCACTCTCTGGCATTATGGCGTCCCGAACCAGATCCGTTCCATCGCTTCCGTATAACTCACCATGAATCCCACCACATACATGCATCGCAGGAAGCGCGGCCGCCCGGGGGGTCTCCGAGGTGAGCTGCATGCCGAGCCACACATTCTCCCGCACTGACTCGATTTACGCAGTGGCCTCTGCGGAAGCGCGCAGTGCGCGTCCTCAGCGCGGCCGCGTCGCTGTCCGGCAGCTTCGGGGCTCCCACAAGGCGGCGCATCGCAGGGGCGCGTTTGCTTATTTAAAACAGGCATATAAATACCACATCGCTATGTAATTTCCATCTTAGTGTCTAAAGGGCGCTTAATGTGTGTGTGTGTGTGTGCTGTGCTCAGCTGTGAATATGTAATCACATACATGTTCAGGGTCCCGAGTCCTGTCGGAGATGGTACAGTCCTTTGGTGACGTCACGCCACGGCGGTGGATTTAAACGGGGGGTGGATTTTGCTCTGTGAGAGTGGGTGTTTTTTTTTCCTTTGGATTCTCGACGGTGATACTGTTAATAATGTAAAATTGAATTCATTTGTACTTAAGACTCGATGCTAATTTGGGATTTCGGGCGCGCGTTTTAAACAGTAATCAGGATAAGCTGAATTCAATGGGGCTTCTTCAGTTGTGCAGCTTGCTGCTCCCCAAACATTTCTCCAAGTCATTCAGTCCTCTATGTTCATAGGAGATTTTACTGAGGTGCAATTGCGCCCCCTACTGGTCAGATGAAAATGTTATTTGAACATATTAAGTTCAATGAAATGGAATATTCTAAAGTTATATTTGAAAATTTGGTCTGCTAGTCATAGCAAAGTGTAATGATAATTTATTGTAAATGTATCTATTGTTAAAGATTTACCTGAATAGCTCAGATTGGCGTGGCCTGTGATGAATGACTGGTTGGGTCACACCTTGTACCCCCTGGGAGGAAAGCCGAAAGTCGCCTATGAATATACTTATCACATACCTCCAGTACCGGTCCTAGCCGATATGGCGCCCTAGGCGAGTATCACCTTAACAAGTTAACTAATTCACGCGTGCTGGAAGTGAAATAGCCTTGACGTAAAACATTTCACTGATACGAACAATTAAGTCATATTCTTGTGTGTCACGTCGTACACCCGTAATGTTTTTTAAAGCCCGCATCGCGATCGTGTAGTCTTTTTTCCAGTGGGCGATTAACGCTATTACGTGTCTAGTTGAAAAACGCGTCCTGTGAGATTCGGTAACTCCATGACCTCATAGTAAGTCGATTTTTTCGGCGTGGACCTTGTATGACATCCATGTTTATGTTGTACAATAATAACATATTGTGCAACTATTAAATAAAATTATTTTTAATGAGAACTGGAAAATAGTAAATGCTTCATATGAAGTACAAACATTAATAATATGACATTAACCGTCACTTGCTTCTTAAGAGAAACTAAGATGGAGCAAATATAAAGGCACAGAAAAAAAGTTTGCCTACCAGGCAGATGTTGGTGTGGAGGATGCCATCCTGTACCTCCTACACCGAGCCCACTCACACCTGGACAAGGAGAAAGGCACGGTCAGAATCCTGTTTCTGGATTTCTCAAGTGCCTTCAACACAATCCGGCCCTTTTTGCTACAAGAAAAACTGTCCAGGATGCGGGTGGACCCCTGCCTGGTTGCCTGGATCACTGACTACCTCACCAACAGACCGCAGTATGTCAGGTTGAAGAACATCACATCTGACACTGTGCTCAGCAGCACCGCAGGGAACTGTGCTGTTTCCTCTCCTCTTCAACCTGTACACCTCAGACTTCTGATACAACTCTGAATTTTGTCACATTCAGAAATTTGAGGACAACACGGCCATCATGGGGTGTATTAGGGACAACCAGGAAGAGGTACCGCACACACCACCTGCAGCTCAACACCTCAAAAACCAAGGAACTGGTTATAGATTTTGGGAGGTCCAAACCAAGTCCACGACCAGTTCAGATTAGGGGAGAGGAGGTGGAGATGGTCCACAACTACAAGTACCTCGGGCTGTGGGTGGACAATAAACTGGACTGAACATACTACACCCAGCACCTGTACAAAATGGGCCAAAGTAGACTGTACTTCCTGAGGAGGCTGTGGTCCTTTAACATCTGCAAGAAGCTCCTGTGGATGTTGTACCAGTCTGTGGTGGCCAGTGTCCTTTTTTTCGTTGTGGTGTGTTGTGGGAGCGACACAGCAAAAAAGGACTCATCCATGCTGGAAAAACTAATCAGGAAGGCTGGCTCTGTTGTCGGCATGAAGCTGGACACTCTGGCCGTAGTGGCAGAGGAAAGGACTCTGAACAAACTGCTGGCCATTATGGATAATGTCAGGCACCCTCTGCACACTGTCATAAACAACCAGAGGAGTATGCTCAGTGACAGGATGCTTCTCCTCAAATCCAGGACTAACAGACTTAAAAATTCCTTTGTCCCGCATGCCATCAAACTGTTCAATTCCTCACTGGGGGGCAGGAAGGGGAACAGGAGGGGGGACAGAAGGACATTTACAATACAACTTTACAATAGACCACATGACTGTGCAATTGACCTGTGCAATAACTATTTATTATTACTATCATCCCACCGCTATTTATTACTCTTTATTACTTATTACTGTGTACTGTACTATTAGGCTGGTGTATTGTTGCTGCTAGAAACTAAATTTCCTGGAGGAACCTTCCCGAGGGATTAATAAAGTTCCTAAAGTATGTATGTATCTATCTATCTATCTAAAAAGGAGAAAAACTGGAGTCGACTCTTTTCTCAGGCCTGTATTAATTACCCCTCGTCTCTTTGCAGCCTGTGCAAAAATATCCCAGCTGTGTGACAACTGCGTTCCTCTCCAGTGGTACGACGTAACCTTTCAGAACAGGAAGGCTAAAGTTTCAGAGGGATCCAGATGGTTTTGGAAGCTGCATGTGATTTCCTGTAAAACCCACAGGAGCCATTAAACATGTGCTGGAGGAGAACAGCCATCATTATTGTACCACTGAAGCTTCTGAGTGACAGATTGGCTGGTTGAGAATACTTTACGAATCAGTAACACTGTTTAATACAGACCTCTGTCACATGGATCTGTATTTATTTGTGCAACATATATGTTGATATCTCAATAAATAAACCTTAGAGTTGGATTATAATTTGTTAATGCCTGTATTTCCTTCCTTCACCACAAGGAATTCCCAACTTCTGTTCGAACACTTCTTTGTCACCCCCTAACTGTCCAACCTGTTGAGCTGTGTCCAAATACTGGTTGATATTTCTGTGCTTGCCCCAAGGCCACGCCTCTCCCGCAGGGGAGTAACATTGGGGCCAAAAATAACGAGAAGAAAAATAACAGGGCAGCTCCAGGGAACTGGACCCCTGCGTTTCCTACGTGGCCAGGCAGACGGACAACAGACTCGGGACAGAACCATGAAGCTTAGCGTGGCGCTCTTCTTTGCCGGCTTCTTTGGAGCCCTTAGTGTCCTGTTCTTCCTGCTCTCTTTTGGGACAGATTACTGGCTCTTGGCCTCAGAGACCTGCAGCCCGGAAGACACTACACAGCCCCTGTTACAGGTAAGCTTGCCTTTTTTGCACCTGGACGGGTGTAGGTCATGCCAATGTAATGTTTGCTTCTTGCTAACAGGTCCTGAAAAAAAAAAATGCTGTTTCAAACCGGCTCACATGTGTAGGAATGGGGGAGATGTTCAGGGAAACAGAGGCCAGTGTCTGACAACCTCATGCTGAGTGAAAGCGTATTATTTTCAACAGAAATATAGATGGGACACAGAAAAGGAGCACAGTGCTATTGGTGGCGGCTTGACGTCACTTACTGTAACTGTCATGAGACACAAGGGAGTGTGTTTGATGTCAGGTGTGGCATTAGTGCGCGTCTCAGGGCTGAGTGGGCTGTAAGCCAGGGGCAGACACCGACGCTGAAGCCTGGGGACAGCTGCTCACTGCGTGTAAAAGGAGTGTGTGCTAATTTGGAGCTTATGTGTGCCGCACACACCCACTTCCCAGCAAAACCACTGGCCATCACAGGCATCGGCCCTGGTCGCTGCTGGAAAACAAGCCAGCCACTTTGGGCAATAGGCTGCTGCTATTAATATGCAAGCCTGTATACCAGCTACTGAATGATACACTCTGAAGCTTTCGTGGAGAAAAAAATATTATGAGAGGATTCCGGGCCAGCAGTTGCCAGGGATAGCTATTGCTGATGTCTTTGAGGTCGCATGGATGCTGGGGATTTTCCCCCTCGGGGTGTGGGAAGAGGCGAAGCTGCAGGACCAGCCTTAGATCATGTATTTGCAGCATCAGCACAGCTTCACGTTTCAGAAGTTTTTCAGCAGGGTCTGGAACAGGCCGCATGACGAGGCATCAGTCACTCTCACTACCAGGCTTACATGCTTGTTTGTTTACTGGACCCTTTTATCTGAAGTGACTCATGAATTGGTGCAGCGAAGTGCACTAGTAAATACCTAGAGAAGGTCACCTGCACAGGCACAGGAGCTGGTAGGTGTGGCCTAAGGCAACATGTTTAATCACAAAAGTGCAAATGGATATGCGTAGTTCAGAGCACGTTTAGAGTTTTTACTGAGAAAGTATTAACATCAGAAACCCCTCTCCCCCATGGAAGGCTTTAATCCTGAGTCCTACTCAGGTACTGAGTACAACTTTTAGATAGCGGCACACATGGACGCAGTGGCTCACAGATCTCTCTTGTAATCTGTAGGGGTAACTGCTCTGCAATTTCGTTATACTTGAAAAAAGACAATAAAAGGCTTCTAATTGTAATTGTAATTCTCTGACCAGGACCCTGAAGGCAATAGTAACCATGATAGTCTCACAAAACTCTTGAATGTAAGATGACACCGTTCCACTAGCAGCCATGTGTATTGGCGCTGGTGTTTCAGATCAACTTTGGCAGGCAGTTGGTGCAGTAAGGAGTTGTGAATGGGGTGACTGCTTTTGGAGGATGAGGGGAAAACGTATGCGGTGAGGTCTGGGTGATCGAGAGAGGCCTGATGGAAGACAATGACGGTTCCACCCTACCGGGGGTGTGCGATGCTGCCCGATGAGGCCGCAGCCCTGGCTGTTGGCTCAACCAGCAGCGGTGTGAAGTGTAGGCGGACCCTCCTGAAGCTGTACAGCTTGAAGCTGAGCACTGGAGCTCGGACGTGGGAGTGGCTTTTGAGGACAGAAGACAGCTGGTTCTCCTGGAACTCCTCTGCCAGGATCTCAGTTTATCTCACTTAATTTTTTTGCATGTGATTTTTTTTCTGTATGGACGTTTTTTCTGTCTGGTGCAGCAGTTCTACTCCATGTTTACATTTTGACCACACTGTTACCCCTATCTCACACTGCTGTTTCTGCTCCACATGTTTGCACGCACCTTACACTAGTTTCCCTGCACCACTTCACTATCTTCATGCTACACTGTTATCCCATGACCTCAGTCTGGTTCCTTCCCTACAGCGAGGGGATGAGGTCTTGGCTGATGAAGATACCACTGGTTTCCACCACGAGGGCTTTTTCTGGAGGTGTTCCTTCAGTGACAAAAGCACGGACGACCCCTTGCTGAAGACCCTGCTCTGTAAGTGAGACCCAGTTATCTGGCTCAGGGTTCGAGGCAGGTTGTGTAACAAGGGTGTGTTTCTGTTTCAGTCATTGGTCATTGTGACATGATTGAAGTTCATCTGTCCAAACAGGATCTCTCTGAACGGAAACTGTTTCTGTTTCAGTCCCTCTCAAAATCAGAGTATTCAGACATGGAGTGTTTTGAGCCACAGGTCAAGAGAATGCCCCATAGTGTTCTCACTGAATATCACTCCCCTATGGAATCATGTTTCTCCCCAACAACTTAAATCTACCGTCAATAAGAAGGCAACTTCAGAAACAAATTCCTCACTTTATAATCCTCAAAAATTAAAAAAACGTCAGACAGAAAATCACGTTTTAGAATTATGAATGAACATCACCATACTCATGTGGTATGTAAACAGTAGCAGGCAGCTGACACAACAAAAAACTGCAGATAAACAAAGCCATATATAAAGTGTGGTATTCACCAAAAATGTCAAGCTGAAGAGTTTAGGATCACTACACTGACTTTCAGCACTCTGTAGCTTCTATATGTTGTTTCTGTGTGTCTTTATGTATTTACTCGCAGTCAATCAGCCTTTTTCCAAGAAATGTGTGCAGTCCTACTTGCAGCCGTTTCCCACTGTAGAGAACAATGGAACTGTCCCGCAGTCAGCCATCAGTAAGTACAGTCCATACAACCATATTATGAGTTATAAGTAAAGGTCTGAAATCTATACCCTCACACTTAACTTGGCTGTACTAGAATAACTTGGCTCATCTATTTGTCTTTTCTGTCTCTGAGACTCTAAGCACGCAGGCCATTGGAAGGGCAGAGCCAATCTCTGAAATATCTGACTGGTTGTCTGTCATGATGACCACTCTTGTGTTTGCAGTCTACAGAGGATTCTGGAGTGTCTTCATGCTGCTGGGCGTAGTCACTGCGGTGGCAGCTGGCTTCATCATAATCTGCGCCGCCCCCTTTGCCAGTCACCGCCTCTACAAGGCGGGCGGGGGTCTTTTCCTGATTGCGGGTAAGTTCTACATTTTCATGATGGTTTGATAGATGCTTCCTACCGTGAAAATGTCCTGCAAGCAGGGTCCTAGACAAGTGTCACTGCTGGCACATGCTGTCTGTGACGAAGTGAAATTGACATGCTAAATCAAAGCTCCCTCAGAAGACAGTACCCTAGGCGCACATTATATGTCACCTAATGGGTTGATCGGTACTGCCTGCAAGTTACAGTGCTGGTTACCATACCAACAGCAAGCTGTGGGATTATTGTGCCGTTGTGTTTTTCCACAAAGCCTCTTTTCCACAGTTAATCCCTGAATATGGATTAACAAGTATAATCTGAGCCTTGTGCAGGTGACGAATCTCTCTTCGAGGATTTAAAGGTTATGTGTCCACTAAGCGGACCTCTCTAAACATAAAAAAACACTCATCAGGATGTTCAGCCAAATGTTCAAAGGGCATGCTTAAACAGTACATCGAGTCGTACCAGAAACACTTAATTACATAAGCAAGACTTCAAACCAGTCACATGAAAGATGAAATCTTCCCACCCTGATCCACCCCATCCTTCCCTCTCTTTTTTCTTCCCTCCAGGCATGTTCTTCTTAACTGTCATTGTGATGTTCATCATCTGGATCCAGGTTCTGGGTTTTGTGGATGAGTATGTGGACCAGAAGCAGGCCACATGCGCCAACTACCAGTTTAAATTCCGCTACGGCCTGTCGTTCATGTTCGCACCCGTGGGCGTCTTCTTCTCCCTCTTTGCGGGGTTGCTCTTCTTCCTGATTGGACGATCGGTGCAGATGCAGTACCACTGAACCCAGATATGACCCCGGTGTCATGCAACCAAGCCATTGGCGGACTGAGGTTGTGGGCAGTTCCCCACGCTGAGGTTTGGGATTCTGACATTTTTTTCATATCATTGATTCATCAGGAACAGAGATTCTGAACCTGGTCAGACAAGAAGTGCTGTTACGAATACAGCATAAAAAATGCATCCCTCTCAGCTATCAGCCATGTACAATAAACTGGCCACACAGAGAACTTCCAACATGAAACCTGGAAAGCCATTGGTTGAGATTTTTCATTGCTGAATTTACAGATTCACAAGGCTTTAAAATTACAAATACCCATTTCCATTGTTTTATATATCTGTATATATATACACCCTAAGAACATTATTAGTCATTTACAAAATAGTTTGTACACACTGATATTATTTTCTCATTTTAAAGAATTTGGCATGTTTCTATATATTATTTCGCTCTGCTTAAGAAGTCAACAACCTTGTAAGATCAACAAAAAACATCACCGAATTAAACGAAGACATTTTAAAGTCGGTTTACTTTCCTTCATGTAACCATTGGTATCTGTCTGATATATGATAATTCAGGTAACAGCATAAAGTTTTCACAGTCATTCTGAGATTCAAGGAAGATAAAGGATTGTAAATATCGTGTGTAAACTTGACATGAAAGCATTTGATTAAATCCGTTCATTACGTGGATGAATGTCTTTCTTGCTGTGTTTATCACACTTCAGGAGACTGGCAAGACGGAGTTTGATTGCAAACCTTCTCATGGTCTGTGTTCTGCTTCGTGTTAAACCATGTTTTTATCCCAGTCGGGTCGCGCTTCACGCACCGCGCCCATGTCAGATCATGATGTTATAAGACAGTTCCACGTGTTACACCAAATTCTGTGACCATCGAATTCTGTGACCCTAGAGGCGCCGCCGCACATTTTCGCGAAGTTCCCGTCCTCGTGCACGAGCACTCTACGCATTTCACGCAACGCAATTTAACTATGTT
>JAODKC010000081.1:28359-42335 GCA_026777985.1 Mormyrops attenuatus | reverse complement strand
AGTTTCCCCCCTCCCATGCCTTGAAATTACACCCCCCCACCCCCATTCAGATGCATTCTGTGGTCCACGCACGTCTCCTTTCCAGCAGCAGTGGCCTGATGCCAGAGAATCCGCTTGCCAACCTCCCGCAGGGCTGGCATCACCGAAGACGGGCAATGGGCCTGTCGCCGTCGCCGCCCTGCTGCCAGCTACAGCTCAATGCAGGGGCCACAGGGAGCAGAGGTAAATGGCTCAGCAACGAGGCGGGGGGTATAATTATTTTCCACTTGGCCCAAGAAGTCTATGACTACCTGACACTCGTTAGCCTGCTCTGCCTGCACCTGCAAACGACTGACAAGGGGATGACGGCTTATTCACAGTGACGGGAAACGGTGGACGGACTCCCAGTGCCTCTGCAGATGGGGAACATTCAGCGCTGCGAAATCTTTATTGTCATTCGTACAGGTACAATGAAATACTTGCTTGCATATCTCCCTGCAGACTTAAACTTAACATATAGTGGTGAAGAACCATAAGCAGCAATGATAGGCTAGTGAACAACAACATACAGCAGATATACAGTCATGGGTGCAGTAGAGGCAGAGATATGCTGGCAGATTCAGGCGGCTCAGCACCTTACCGGGGCCCCTGAATATGTATATATGTATTTATAAAATATAAAAGCAATATATAGAGAAGGACAAAGTGGCAGTCATGAATAAATAACAGTGGCGATTGGGATTGTACTGTAAGGTAGCGATGTGTATTTAACGTTTTGTTGGAGAGGGAGAACACGATTGACCAGAAGGTGCCTGCAAGCCTTCCCATGTAAAAAGCACAAAAACCACAAGTTGTTAAGTGGCGCGCGGAGGCTGGGGCCCTGTCACCATGTCACCGTGTCACTGTATCACCGCCCCACGAGGTCACGTTTTCTACTTCATGCAGCATCGTGGCATCGAGAAGGAAATAGAAAATGTCATGTCTGCAAATTGAAAAGGAGACACGAGGTTCACATGGAGAAATGTGCCGTGTTCGGGCGTAATAGCATTTTCAGTACTTCTCAATTCCTGCAAATTGGTTTGATGATTCGCTGCATGGAATCATGCCCCCCCCCCCCCCGACAGCATGCTATCAGCGTCAGTGGCATTCCGTCACGATAAATGCTTTAAATTATTATTTTTTTAAATATGGAGTTCTTATGCATACAACGAGGACTTTTCCTGACTATCTCAATTTTGAAATACCTTCAGTTTCTGTGTAAATGGGCGTGCATCTTCACAGGTGCGGCTGAACTCTCTGGTCGAAATGTGCAAGTAATGTAATGTACACAGACTTTGTATTAAATACAAATATTAAGTGGGCACCTGGCGTCCCAGCAAGAGGGTCTACCCCCCCCAACTGTGACCCAAACCACAAAGATGGGTGGAATGACAAAATACATATTGTGATATGGTCTGCAGCACTTCAGCAAACACATCACTGTATTTATGGGCTCTGTCCTTGTATGTTACATTAATGCTACTCCTTAGTTTATTAATAATGTAACTATTCTGAGAAATATATTACTGTTAGTTTGTGTTTTACTTTTTAGTTGTTACATTTAAATATTTATATTTAACCTGGAGCAGGAAAAACACTGAATTTGTTTGATCTATAATTTACATTTATAATTTATCCATCCATCCATCCATCTTCTAATCAGTTATCCTGTCCAGGGTGACCTTAATACACAGGTGACTTGGGCTGTTCATTCTGAAGGTGAAACAGGATGCTCTTATTCCCTGTGATCATGGCATAGCTGAGCTTTCAGATTCTGCCGCTAGGAGCGTGTGCACGTTTCAGGGCAGGCTAAGGCTCTGTGTCCGATAGCCCTGGTGTCGCCATCCCATGGGTGCTGGCAGCTGAAATGGTAAATACTGCAGGCCCTGGGGATGAGGGCTGCCCCAGGGCTGCTGCAGCTGTTCAGCCTGTAATGAACGGAGCAAGTCTAGGTGATATGAAGAATGGGGAGGTGGGGCATGGACAAGGTTCAGTGCTCCAAGGGACCACGTTACTCTGAAATCAGTGGAGTGCAACTCCACCCCATCCCTCCTCCATCCAATCAAATGGCAGCTTTCTGATATGGAGGGTGGCGACCTCACAATCCTTGACCAATGGGGAGCTGCTCTTTTCTTGCTGGCTACACCCATTTCAGCTCCCACACTGTTCTTGTGTCCCATATGAAAAAGAGTAAGGTGTGACAACACCAAACTGGAGTAGCCTTGGTAAGACGTGTCAGTCAGCAGGTAAATTGTGCTGCAACAGCACACAAGATGTAGAATCACCCGGACGGCTGAGATCACCACTGATGGTGCCGTTGCCTCCAGGCTGACCTGCCTGCCTGAAAGGTTCCATCCATCAGTGGCTTTATGTGTCCAAGCAGTTGATGAGCTCCTATTGATTAACACTTTATTTAAAGCCTTCCTCTGCCCCAATGTCCATTTTCTCCATTTATTCCACAGAGCCACTGAAAAAAAACTAAGGCAATGTGAAATAGGGGGCTCTGACTATTCAGACAAATCAGGCAGATGTCGATTTTGTGCCAAAGGTAATCTACATTCACATGCACAGATTTTTACAGTAATAATACATTTATCTCTGGAGACAATTTCTACCGTTGTCTGTTTGATATTGCTGAAATGAACCCTACTAATGTTAGTTCTGAATGAATGGAAACATATAACAGACACACATATAGGCATCAGTCCAAAAAGCATTACATAGAGCTTGCAACAATCATGTGATCAAATGCCTCTTCTCTTATTGGCTGAAGAAGGTCACCATAAACCTGTAGACTGGACTAAGGGTACTGCATGTTTGAAACATGGGTCACAGACAGGTGTATGTTGAATTGTGGTGCTGGGGGCAGGGACACCATAAAGGGGGAAGTTAAGACAATATCAAGGGCCCCTAAAATTTGGAACATAATTGGATTGGCCTGGGTTGGGGTCCCATTATGACATGATTTCATGGGGGCTGAATTCTCTAGCAGAGCCCTTGGCTGGGAGAACATTAAGTTGATCATATACTTCAGACGAAATCAACTGAATTGATGTTGTTTTGGAAACATGATATTGTATTTCACGTAATCACCGCAGTGATCACCATTTCAGCACACTGCCTATGGCTGTTCTAAGTCCCCCATAAATGTGACACGGTGGGATTGATCAGCAGTAGCCATGGCCAAATGAAGTTTCATGAACCACTTGCTGTATTTTCTGACCCCACTAGATGGTGCTCTTCGTTCGGAAAAGGGCTGAATCATGTCCCAAAGCAAACCAAGAGCAACATCTAGTGGCGTCAAAAAATATAGCAAATGGTTCATGAAGCTTCATTTGGCCATCACTAGTCAGCAGGAGTAATTTTGCAGTTAACTGGGATGCTTTGCAACACTGGCACTTTAAATACTGTAAATTACTATGTGTATTTGTGCAACACTGGGTAATGTCTGCCGAGAAATGCTTGCATTTCGTTAGCGTGTAACCATGAGTATCGTGTAAATTGTTGGCTTCCCTATCTAGTATTTAGCCAATAGTGCCTGTTAATAAAGAGAGCAAGTTCCACTTAAAAGAAGGTGTCATCTCCTTTATTAAAATGACTCTCACCACAGTACGTCTATTTGCTCTCTGGATGTGGGTTAACTACATAGAAAACATATATATATATATGTAGTATACAGAGGGCAGATGTCATCTCCTAGGTCTAAATAAAACTTGCGCAGAAACAAGTCGAGATACGGTTTATAGCTGCACGTTTCTCGGGTTTTTAAAACTATAAACATTATTTTATGAAACTACTTAACTGGCGTCAGCTTTGTCTCAAAAACAAAACATGTTTAATATTAACCTCTGCCCGAGTATGTTTCTCGTTGAATGTACTATTCGATTCTTGCGATGAAATATGACTTTTGAGTAGAAATCAATAATTATCGATACATAGGTGAAACATACGGAGCCCCTAAGAGGTCGGGGTAGGAAAATATTTTTTGAAATAGTTTTGCGTTTCCTCGCAATAGTTTTGCAATCCCACTACACTTGCTAGGCCTATTTGCTGCAACGTGACGGCAAGGATAAACCTACATTATATTTGTGTGGGCACTTCGCGTTCAATAGCCCAGCTGTCTTGTTTACAGTTACTGGTGGTGAATTGACACGGTGCCATTATTAATAAATGCATATAAAAACACATTTATGAAAGTTACATGGTGTGCCTTCTCCCCCATAGTTTAATGCTTACAGCAGACTTAACTGGACATGTCTGTACTGTTTAGGTTTATACTTATAAGTCAATTAATTCTACGTTTTGTACTTTAAACACACACAGTAAAATTATTATTACTAACGGAAAACTTTTGCGAGGGATCGCTATAGTATTGCGAGGGAACGTAAAACTATTTTAAAAAATATTTTCTCACCCTGACCTCTTAGGACAGGGGTGGCCAATCTTATCCGCCCGCAAAGGGCCGGTGTGTGTGCAGGTTTTTGGGGTAACCTTTAGGTCAGCTGCCTCAAATCCAGGTGTGAGGACGCTTCAGCCAATCAGTCCTCTAATTAGTAATCTAATTAGGGAGTTGCAGCGAAAACCCGCACACACAGTGGCCCTTTCTGGACAAGATTCTCCACCCCTGTCTTAGGGGCTCCATAGTGATAGATCATTAATCTTGAATAAATAGGCCCTATAAATGAGAATAGGTTTCCAGAGCTATTGCTATCTATTGTTTTGAGCTGAGCAAATTCAATAAAGGACAGTTTTCATACATGCCACCAACTGGATACACCTGGTCAATTATCCGGCACATGCGCAGGCGGCGCGAAACGCTTCCGCTAGGCAAAAAAATTTGGGCTACACGCGCACCGACCGCAGCCGTCCGCAGCCAACCCCTGATGACGATATTTACGTCACGTCCCCTCATCCGCAACTGAAAGCGCACGCAGAAAAGTGAAGTATGATTTGGCCTTAAGGTGGCAGTGTCGTTGTAAGTATGCCACAGATTGTTCTCACCGACGTGTTCGATTTCGTTTTGCCCGGATGTCGTTAGAATAATACGGCCACTATTATTTCGTACCCGGTATAGCTGACTATGGATAGTATAAAAATAAAAAATTATGGAATCACTGAATCACAACCACCTGCATTCCCTGATGTCCCAAAATAAATTATTTTCTAATGGTTCATTTTAAACTTAGTTCTTATTTAGATGTATTAAGCTACTCATACAAACGTACATGTTATTCATTAATAAACTATGTACCGTTTTCCCCTACTACTGGGAATAATTTCCCTATGCACTTTTTATTTCCTTGTTTGACGCTGAAATGGACACAAGCGCACGGGTCGATGTTGCGATCCATCCCCGGCTCCCGCATTTGGTCGGTATCAAAGCGAAGGAGCTGAGTGGGGCTGCCCACGCTCGGAGAGCCTGCCTCATCCGCAAACGAAAGTATTAGAAGACATAATCATTTAAAACACGCCAAATTCTGTGAAAGGTGCCACTTGTGAGAATCATGAATATGAAAACGAATGCTCAAAGTGCTTTTATACTTTTTAAAATTATTATTATTTTAGCGTTTCTGTTGTCTGGCCTCCTTGAATGGAAACGGGCTTGAATCCTCCCGCTGCCGGCCCTGGGTCTTCCTATGACTTTCGATATCAAAGCCACAGGTGGCTCACAAGTGGCGAACATCAAAGCCTAAAGTGGCCCCTAATGAAACAATGCGGTCGGCGAAACGCGTCTTTGAAGCCCCTCCACTCGATCTGCGCGACAAAGCTTCAATTAAGCAAGATCACAAGACGCCCGCGCCGCTCCATCCGTCCGCGCTTTGTTTCTTTTGGATCAGAACCACGCAGAAAGTTAGCTGCTGTTATTTTTAACAAATCAAAACTGCAAAGATAATCAAGGGCGGTTGGGTAGATTAAAACAATCGCCAGGGGAAACTAATGAATAGGTCTGCGGCGATGAAAGACCATCCGTGATGGTCTTGAACTCGGGGATTTAAGCTCCAAGCACTGTTCTATGCAGGTAAAGTAGTGCTATTAGCTATTTACCCCCGACATCACGTTGAAATGATTATTTGTAAGTCGAATATGTCGATTAAACTTTTGAAGGACAACTTTGTCCTATGTTTACCTACTATGTAAGGCTTTTGAGATACGGTAATCACTGGGGGCATTATGTTCAGAAAGTACTCGTAATACATTCCGTACTTAGGATTAAGTGTCTTGTGTGTGGCTGTTACCCGTAGAATAGGCGTATAAGTTTGCTTATAAAACTGCTGAAATTTAACCGAATTTGTCAAAAATATATAGATGAATATACCGATACCGTGATTTACTATTAATATGTAGTGAACGCCCATCATATTAATTCTGTTAAAATATATTGTTTTATATAGCCTACACATGTTTGCCGACTGTCGTTTCTGTAAATTGCCACTAGATGTCGCCAGGACGCAAGGAAAATAAAAATTGCCGTTTCGGAAGAAGAATAATCTGCGATGAATTTATAAAAACGATAGAAGGTTACTATAGAAGTAGAACTATTCGCTACACTGTTATTGTTATTACACACTTTTGTGTTTGGGGTATTCAGAGTCACGTTTAACGTTGTGGCTTATTAGCTTTACAGAGTGTAATTGATATATATATATATATATATATGTTACTTGATATGAAGGCCATTTCGACCAAACGCTACAAACTAATTTTATATTAATAATTATTAACTGAAATGTAAAAGTAACATATTTAATTTTAAATTATTAGGTTGGGTTGTTATTGGAAACAATCGTAAACCTTTATATGTAGCTTGCATTATTTTTATCGAGTCAAAATGAGAAACATGCAGACCAGTAACCGACACCTCTGGTAAAATATGACCAAAATCATTTACATGATTCGCCAGGGCTCGACTAAGACTGCCAAAGAAAATTGTTTTACAGGCACCGGGTTCTAATTTGGCGTTAGTAATTGTTTTTCAAATATAATACAGTAATTCCTCACGTTTGTCATGGTAATTAATTTAACATTTTTCCCTTGATCCACCTTGTTTCTCTGCTTGCGAATCCGCTCGGCGCCCCCTGTCGCTTGCCCCAGTAGGTGGTTTTAAGCTCATAGTGCAGCTTACATCCCCTTTAACATAGAAAAGTGTGGGGAGCCGTAAAACATCCATCGTCTCAATTCATCTTTTTAAATATTTGCTAAAATCGGGCTCTGGGGTACCCCTAACCAATCCGAAGCACAATATAGGACCTATGTGGAATTTCCCCGGTACTGCACCGAGATGCTTGCGGGATAACCTTGCCGTGAAACGCCCATATGTTTGCTTATCGCTCAAATAGCCGCAGTTAGATTACCGGCAAAATATCAACGCATATGGCAGAACCTGCGCACGTTTTGGAGATAAACATATGCTAGTAACTAATGTAACGTGTAAACGACTGCATTTCACACTGAAACGAGGACATGGGCGTATGTGCGTTAGGCTGAATCCACTTTTAGGTCCTCATAAATGCATGCTGGCTCTGGTCAAACTTAAGCTCCCTGCCGATAACCCATTGAGGAGAAAAGTAACATATCTAAAAATCCCTTTGCATTCTTCTGAAAAGCCTCAATATTTATATTTTTTAACTTTTAAATTTAAAACCTGACCGTGTATAGCTATAGTAGTAATGAGAAATTGTTGCTACAGAATGTTTACTGTAAAATAGTCATAACTTATTTCAATTTGAAGTGTAGTTAATTTCAACGCGTATCACCAAATTTACAAATATATTTCGCGACCATGTACTGAATAATAGGTTGGCGGATGGATAAGATATTTCCCCTTAGATTACGGTCAAAAGTCTTACTAATGGATCGAAGGGTTTTACGCGGTGTTAATAAAGCTTAGCAATTCGGTTGCGAAATGCGTTTTTCACGTCAGCGGATATGCTGTATCAAGCAAACGTGAGTTACTGAAGTCTTCGTTCCGTTAAAACAGCTGTTATTTTCCGTGCGTTTGCCGTTCTGCTTAGCGCTCGTTATCTTTTACAAGTTAATTAATGAAAAGTGTATTGTGTTGACTGGTTATCAGGATTGTCAACTGCTGGAGACTGGGGATTATCTGTATTGATCATTATGCAGGTTTTAACTGTGAGGAGCGACTGATATGGCGATTTGAATTAATTAAATGGGGAAACTAGGCTGCTATATACACATTTAAGTACCAAAACATGGTACAAAATCTTAAAACACGTTGCCAAAAATATAATCGGCAATCAAATGCTTTTATAGGAAACATAAACACACGTTATGTATTGAATTGAAATACTCTCCAAGAAATTATAGTATGTACGTCTGACTGTTTAAAGTAGGCCTAACAGGCTCATTTTTTCTGTCACTTCTTCAAACACATTGCAAAATTATTTATTTGGTAACGCTGTTTATATGCATCGCATTAGAAATAATAATAAAAAAAATATTACTAGATGAATTAGGCGTATCGAATATGACCAGAATATCGATTAAATTTGAGTATTCATATTTATGAAAAGAAGGTACTAGTAATACACAGTTCAACTAGCTTCCATTTTAAGTTACGAAGACGCAAAAGTAAGTAAAGCTGGAATTTTAACCAGAAAAGACGATCAGCTATGATACAAAATAACAATGAGTCTCCGCCCCTGGATTATTACCACATTAATGTTTTTCCGCTTTTTGATACGTTTGGTGTTAATTAGCTGTGGTGAGATTATTTTCCCTATTATGTACTGTCTGGGACAAGGTGACATTAATATTTTAACCTGTTGATATTATTTTACAGTAACTATAAGCCTTGTGTTTTAAAAATAGTCATGTAATTAAATCGTTTAAAATTACACCGTAAACTAACTAATGAATTAATATACCGGCGTGTACTTGGGGCTGGGAGGTCGAAATGCAACACACTTTAGGTTATTTCCTAAATAGCTGTCGCATTTTGTTTTGTAGTAGATAGGTCATACGTACAGTTTAAGTTCGGTGGCGGTTTTGCCATTCCCTGTGCCGGTTGTGGGTAGGTTATGTTTAATATAATGTACACACTGTGATATGTATAAAATCGGCATAAGTAGCTTCATTGCAGTGTCGTTAAACAACCCGTCAGCCGAGCTACACACGGCAGGCAATCTATCTGAATGCGTGTTTTTTATAGCCTACCTTTTTAAACTCGTATAGATGGACGATCAAAAAATGTAAATATAATCCCATTTGCTTGGGCAGTTTTTGATACATTTAATATTGGCATCATTAATAAAATATAAGGTTGCATGATACCCAAGCTTCTTCCCAAGGCGAACCGCAAAACGGCGGCGTGGATATTTGGGACCGGCACACTAAGGGTTGTTTTGGACAAGCAGCCTTTTCCATTTTAATTGTAATTGCGCTCCTCTTGAGCCGCTTGAAACCCGTCGTAGATGTGCGTGTGTTGCATTAAGAGGTGCGGCCCGGCTCACATGTAAATTGCACTTCTTGAAAAACAAATTACAAACAGAGATAACAGTGTGGGACGCGGGGTAATTGTGTGCTGCAACCCGGCGGTTTGATCACAGGGTTTTGGTGAACAGATCTTTCCCGGCCACCCTGGCGAGCGGACCGGGGCAGGAGGCGCCCGGAGACCCTGGTTTGCCTTCCGGTTTTCCGCGTTTCACAAACCTCACAGAACTCGAAGAAACTTAATTGTTTGGGGTAATAATACACAGGCTGGGGAAAGACAACGGTAAATAAACTCGGTTTGCCATGCTTAAAATGCGATCTTATAAAAGGGTTTTACAAATTTACTGGCGACGTATATAACCTTTTATAGATATACATAATATATAAATATATAAAAATACCCATTTTATGCATAAGGTACACTGCATTTGGCGTTTTTTTTTAAGTTTGATTGCAAAACACAGATGCATTTAGCTACTTTTGGAATCAATGAAAAGAAACAAAAAGATTACTGCCAGTTAAGTTTGGGTAAATGTCATCTTTATGCCTTTAGCGCACAGAGTGAAAGGATGACTAACAAGAAGTGGCTGTTTAGTGTTATTTTGCGTTACTTTGCTAACTTGATTAGATGCTGCGTGCTGTAAGTCGCTTGTATTCATCAATGTTATTGATCCATAAAGTCAGATGTAGGTTAATTTATGTAAATAACCTCATTGGGTGCTAAACAGTGATTTCCCATGGAAGACGCAGCCGTTTAACCTGCCGGGCAGTGGGAGCGGAGCAGCAGGTCGGGAGAGCCAGGCTGTTTTTTTTCCCCCGAGAGTGTTGATGACGTTAGGGTGGCATTTCTAATGACATCACGATGCTCCTTACAGTGCCATCACCATACCCACAGTCCAATGTGTTTGTACTGACAAAGGATCCGTTATAGGCTCTGCTCAGAATTCGTTTGCACCTCCTCACATCGCTCAGTTTTCGAGGTCCGCCATCGCAGGAGGACATGCATTCATCGGCTTGTTTCACAAGTCCCAGGGTCACTGGTTGTGGGGTCGAAGACACAAGATAGCCTTGGCTATTCTGTCGTAGCAACAGCACTCCTCAGTAGGACAAAAGGATCATCTAACAGGGAAGGACTGACAAGGTTCCTGTAGTTGGGTGTCACTTTGAGAGTAGGATAGAGCTCCTGTTTACAGACCCCCCCCCCGTGACCCAGTTTGGCAGCATGGAGCTCTGTCGTAATGCTGGGTTTGGTTCGTGCTTGTGTGTGTTGCTTGACTGCGCTCCAGGGCCTGGTAGTGGTCCACGCTGACCCCCTCCTCCAGGTGCTCTCCATTAGGGAACAGGCCGCTCATTGTGAACGCGGAACCCCGTTAGTGGAATCAAAGATGTGGAAGCGGTCCAACTGCGAACCCGAGTCCTGGCAGGTGGCCCCTCTCAGGGCCTCTCGTAATCCCAGACTCTGCCCCCCGCCCCCCACCCACATGTCATTGACCGGCCGAAAAACAGGGACCAAAGGCCAAGGTGCCTTCACTGGCCACTCTGCTTACGTGCGTCTTCCCTCACTGATAACCTCATCCTTGAAACCGGACCCACCTCCCACCTCCACTTTATCCAAGTGCTCAGTTGAGTAGTGTGTCACCTGTAAGGTTCCTCGAACAGGCATGTATGTGCAGCAGGCAGAGACAGGAAGTCACATGATCAACCAAGTCGGTGCCATGTAAGGGGAGCATTATCAGAAGTTGTGAAGCCTGCATTTCTTTTTCAGCGACTTGGTGATACATTCTGTGTTGTCATCGAGAGTCATCGGTCTGCCGTTCTCGGTCGCTTTCCTGTGTACGTTACGTGTCCTAAAGCGGTCCGAACCCTGACTGTTCTCCCCAACAAGTTCTCACTCATCGTTTGCTTAGCCTACCATCTGTAGAGTCCTCTCACATGCTGGAGTCTCACATTACAGCCAGAAAAGGGTAAAAAAAAAAAATCACAAAGAAAACATTAATATTAAACAGTAACGGGAAGAAATGGTGGTGGTTGGTGGAGGTGTGTGGTTTGGTGTGAGATTCTCACAGTGGGACCGTGTTCCGGCGACTTCCGCCAAGACGCGCGGATGGTGGAGGCGTGGGTACCATAAATCCAGGTGTTTGCCTATGAGACATGTGATGTGCCGGCATCACTGTGTTTCGGTGCTTGTCACATTACAAATGGTGTCTGGGGAGCAGTGAGCTCCCAGTCGTGGATGAAAGCTGGGTCGGAAAGACTGGGTCGGAAAGTCCGGGCCTCGCTGGTTTGAATTGTTTCACCGAAACGGTGAGCTGATAATGCTTGATTAAGGGACACTCATGCTCACATTAAACCAGAGGATGAGAAAAGATTAGGGAAGGCAGTAGGTGTATCAAGCTAGTTATTTTAACTAAGGTTGGATTCAGGATTCACCCTGGACACCATTTGTTTGAATATCTGCCATCAGGCTGAACTGGGAACTAAAGGGCTGTCATACATCCCCCCCATGCACCACATTAACACATACTATTTATCACATTTGTGCTTTTGCATGTATTTATTGACTATTTTGTACATATTCTTTACATATTACTTGTCTCATGTTTCTGTTTGCAGCACTTGGGTAGTTGCTAACTCTTGTGCTGATGTGTAGAATGACAACAAGAAAAAACTGGATGGAAGGACTTAGTGCACCTGGATGGCCTGTGACCAGTCGGTGGTGTGACAGTGATGGTGGAGGAAGGTAGAGTTTGGAGACCAGGCTGGGGCTGGTTTGGGTCAGGTTGTTTGGCACATTGTCAGGCCACAAGACGATGGTGGAAAGTTAGCGGCTAGACCCTCCTGGCAGCCCTGGTGTGCTTGCCGTGTCCCTTGGCGCTCTGGTACTGGCACCAGGCCGGTATTATGTGATCTCTGGGCGGGATGTCATGCTTCCCGTCTCGCCGAAAACGCGGGAGATGCGTGGCTTGCTCCAATTAGCCAAATTCCATCAGATTTCCCTTTCTTACAGAAACAAATCACATCCTCCGTTTCACCCTCGTCTGACACGTGCCAATTTCGCTGGAAATAGCCGTCCGATCAATTAATGCAGATGCTGGCGGCGCCGGGAGGCTCTAGACCAGGCGCCGTGCGTTTCCAGCGTTGCGTGGCATCGCGCATTGTGCCTTGGAAACGGAATTAGTCTAATAGGAGTCTCGTCTCCAGCCGCTGATTAAAAGGCCTGTGAGCTCCCGGGGCCTCGCTGCAGCGCGGGGGCCCAGATCGCCAGCGATTTCTCCTGGAATGTCATTCCGGATGTCAGCCTCTCTGTCTCCCTGGGTCATCCTTCTTCAGACTAGGCCAGGAATATCGACGCTTCCTTTAGGGTGTTAATTAAGGAGAGCATCCGAAATTAATCAGCAGATCCACTAGGGCGAAATGGGATTTGTCTGAAGGTGGGCGAGCCGGCGTATTCCCGCAGGACGAGGCCTGTGGCTACGGGCGCCGAGCAAAACAAGCACTGTGACACAAAAATTCACATAAGTATAAATTTTTACACTCATTTTCCCTGTCAGCTTGTCACATTGAATTATAAAGGTTGATTCGCTAGTTGGGCCAAGGGATGTCACCGAGAAAGTCCGGTCGCCTGAATTCTGTCATATGGTCCGCGTCTCCATGAGGAGTGTAGAGTGTAGCTATGTGGTCTGTAGGGGGTCGGGGGGGGGGCTGGTCGAGGTCAGCAGGCAGTCCGTATGCCTTGCCTCTCTGTAAAAGCACCAAATCCCTAAAGAGGAACATCCGGAAACAGGGCCCGATCTCCTTATTCGGAGCCCCCTAAGCAAAGGTTCACTTGGGACAGCCCCCTACCAAGAAAATCAATGATCATTTCACTTCCTCCCTGACTCAGGTAACTCGAGGGCCCCAGGCAACTGCCTATTCATCCTATAGCTAGATCCAGCTTTGCCTGGAAAATTCCGGAAAAGTCGAATTCCTCCTCCTCCGGTTGGGTACATCTAAAACATCAGCGTGCATCACGCGCTAACTGCTAACAGGAAGTCAGACTCATCCCCAGCAGAAGCTCTACATGCTTATTCGTATACGTGTGCCCGAATCCATCTAAGGGTTTTTTTTATTTCGTTTTATTTATTTATTTTTTTTGGAGGAGGCTGTAATTAGTAGTGCCTTGAGGGGCTCTGTAACCTTGCCTTATGTAAATACACAGCGCAGTCTCTCTCTCTGTGCCCGTCATCAGAGCCGGCGGAGAGAAGAGGGAACGCGAGTGTCACCGCGGCGTGCAGGAGTGACAGCCACCGTCGACGTGACGGTGCGAGAGCTCAACTCGGTCTGCGACGGTGGGAGATTGACTGGTGACAGCCATGACATGTCTGTCTGGTGCAGAGTCAGCGGGGGGGGGGGGGGGGGGGGGGGTGTGGGCGGTTGCAGCGGCCCCCAGGGGGCCGGGCGCCGAAAAAATGGGGCAAAAAGAGGGGGGGTTTTGCATGGGGGCAAATAAATTTACCAAAACCCCAAAA
>JAODKC010000080.1:3022422-3038783 GCA_026777985.1 Mormyrops attenuatus | reverse complement strand
CCGGGGGGCCCGGGGCCCTAAACCGCCACCACTGGGGCAGTGGCCCTGGGGGGCCCCCCCGTACCCCCCGCCCCCCCCCCCCCCCCCCAGACTGGCACCAGTGGGAGGCTGAGGGCTACTCTGTCTCACAGAGCATTAAGACTGCAGCCATGACAATCCCACGAGGCATACCCTTAGATTTCCTGCACTCCTGTTCAGATGACTCATCATTTTTCTCAACAATATGAAGTGAGAACATCCTGGTATTTTTAACAGAAATTTCAGAGAAAGATCTTCTAGATGGTAAATGTGGATTCCGCTTCTGTGTAGCGTCTAATTCTGGCAGGTTCACCAGCAACAAATCTGCACTTTATTTCCCAAAATTCCTTGGATGTCGTGCCATATATTCTAGTCACCTAGGCCAGTCCAGCGTTAGTGTGCCAGTATGTTCTTTGAGTAAAATCCGTCTCAAAATGATTAAATAAAGTCATAAAACCACTGGATTCCTTTCTCGTCAAGATATTTGTTACATAATTAAATCGTCTTGAACTAATGAGATCATTCAGGTCCATGATGGTGAAACATCACATGACGCAACATCCTCATCCTCTCGTGTCTCCAGAACATTCTACTCAAGACTTGCTGGGACATTTTCCCCATCTGCCCTGGCTGCATTCCCATCGCTTCGCTTAAGAATCCGCGTGCTGAGCCGGAGACGAGTGCAGATACCAGAACGATGAAGACATCCCCCTTACCGCGGGATGCGGCTCGGTTAATCCGATGACATACGCTGTAAAGACGCTGCACGCTTCCTGGGCACCGCTGTGCTGGGATGGGAGCCCATCTGTCAGCACTTGGGTAGCTGCCTGGGCCCAGAGAGGTCAACTGCTGCGTGCATCTGTCTGGCTGCAGGACAGAAACCCCGCCCCCTATTAAGCTGATTGGTTAGCCAGCTCACCACGCTATTGGCTCAACGATCGATACAAACATTTATCCATATACATTTTTAAGTTTTATATTTGTAGCACATATTTATATCTGAATATACGTAAATGTAGTTGCTGTATTAGTATTAATATTTTCTTAGTCATATGCAAACGGGCATTTTAGCACCTCAAAGGTATAGCAACAGAATGTTACCTGGGACTTGAATCTGATCTTGAGTCAGGCTCTTTTCAGCTCTGCCTAGCTCCGTGTTAATCAGGGGATGCTCTGCTTCTAAATCACTGCGGTACGTCTCAGCACCACAACCTGGCATTTGCCCTGTGAGCTGACGCATATGTGAGCTGGCACTATTTATTGGGGGTAACCCTCACTACTGGCAAAATGTATCCATCTATCCATCCATCTATTTTCCATACACTCTTATCGTATGCACCAACATGGGGGTGTGTGAATGGCAACATTTTTTGGTCCACGAAATTTACCGTGGGGGACCGCAAAATCAAGAGCGAGTTAGTGTGGTCCTTCCTGACGTCTCAGTGACGGAAACAGAACCCAGGGCTCTCTCATACCTGAACCCCTCCTCAAATGGGACGCCCTGCCAATGGCGCAGGCACTGGGTTGAAACTGCAGCCTATCCCGTGCAGCCTGACAGCCCCCCTGCTGACTCATAGCACCCCACCAAACCTAGCTGGGCTCCGCTTTGAGACTCGTATGTCTCCGCTGCTGCTAATTAGCACGTGCTAAGGGGGAGATGTTGGGGACGGTGCTCACGGCTTTAAATTAGCAGGTGCAGGGAAGCGCCGGGCAGGCGCCGGGGCCACACGTTACACAAACAGCTAAGGGAAAGAAGAGCGGAGCAGGTCTGCGGTGGAGCGGAGACGTGTGCGTAAGCGGCGGGCGGCCGGCTGGCCTTTGCTAGGTGTGTCCTCCGCTGCCCTGATTCGGTGTCTCTCTCAGGCACACTCTGCAGTGCTATGCCAGGTGTGCTGATCAGACCTGCATCAGGGCATTTGATAAAGCAGCACTGGGGGTGGGTGGAGCGGAGGACGGGGGGTGGGGGTGGTGCCTGAGGGGCCGGGGCAGAGCCTATTTAAATGCTAGAGGCCTGCCCCCATCAAATGGCACACACAGACAGAGTCATGTGAACGGCAGCAGGGGTTGGGCCCTGATTGCTGTCGGAGGCGTGGGGATTAGCCAGCCTGGCCTCCACCATTGGCCCTTGGGCAGATTCGAGAGGTGGCCCCCGGCTGCAGTGTGGGCTGACCCATCTGGGCCGCGGTGAGGTGAGCGGAAACTGGAGGGCGCATTCGGGCCAGTGTGCCGCTGGGGCTGTAGCACTGCAGACGCTCGGAAGCAGTTAACTGGGCAGCACCTGTTAGCATCGGGTGTGTGCATAAGCGGCGCCCCCTGCAGGCCCCGGACTGACACATCGCTGCTTCCCAGACGTCCCGCCACCCAAGCCTCCCTCTGCCATGGCCCTGGCCTGCTGTGTGGCTCTCCAGTCCCGAGGTATGCTCCCGAATCATGCTACATGCCTGTAGGGCTGCTCGCGGTGAAGACAAAAAAAACCCAGCTTCACAAGTTGGCCGATATGCTGGCTTTTGTTTGCTCTTTAACCTCTGGGGGGGATTATTGGGTGGGTCGGTCATATGGTAAAGAGTTTAAGTTGCCGTTGATGGCGCCAGCCCTCGGAAACTCATTCAGCTCCTCCGTCAGGACTCACCACCTACCATGTTCTCCACTCTTGCCACTTTTTGCAGTTGTTAATTTTATTCGTTACTATTTGGGGGCTGGGGAGGGGAATTTGTGGTGTAATGTTGTAACTTGCTTGCACTGGAGTGTAAACTCCGCTGAAGGTGATGATACGTGGCTGAGGGTTTGGCGTGGAGCGCGGTGTGGTTACGTTTGTTTGTCGCAGTGCGGAGGGGTGGCTGGGTGTGGCCCACACTGGGGCCACTGGGGTGTAATTACAGGGCCAGGAGCCAGCGTCCGCCCCTCTGTCCGGATCTGTCGCGCGTTGCTGTCCCGCACATGAACCCGCACATGAACCCGCACATGAACCCGCACATGAACCCGCACATGAACCCGCACATGAACCCGCACTTCCTCCTTTCAGTCCATCGGTGGAGATAAACAGCAGAAATCCTGGATCTCCAAGAGACCGGGGGGAGATGGATTCCAGGAGTCGGAGATCAGGATTCCCAGAGGGTCCCTGTTATCTCATACATCTTGCTTGCAGAAGAAGAGTTTATCATTGGAGTTGCCTGTGATGGGGTGTTTGTGTGTCTTAATATGTTTTCTGTGAGAGATCTCACAGATATAGAGAGATGTCACAGATATAGAGAGATGTCACAGATATAGAGAGATCTCACAGATATAGAGAGATCTGCCTTTTCTGCACATGCTGCTGTTTGTGCACGAGATCCTGAAACTCTGCAGAATACCAGCATATCACCAAAAGTAAATGGTTGGCATGAAGACCTGTCCTCTTCATGTTCTTCAAGGGACATTAACCTCTCCCCCCCCCAAACAGCATGACTTCTCCCCACAGATCTGAGGGTGTTAACTCCATAGCTGTGAGACCAGGAGTTGGGCAGGACTGGGGGGTTACAGTGGCAGGGCTGGGGGGTTACAGCGGCAGGTCCACAATGCTAATTGGTTCACTACATCTTGGCACTGGCGGCCTCATCAGGTTTCACTTTGATTTCTCTGCAGCTGTCCTGATTTATACATTTGTGTTGGGTCATGGTGGCACCCGTTCTGATCCAGTTCTGACCCATTCTGATGAATAAAACAGATCCCTATCTACCAGGGACCAGACCAGTTGATAAGGGGATCTGTGCTGCTGGCACTGTACGTCCGACAGAAACCTGGGAGGAGGTTGTCACTGGGTGTCACAGATCCAGAGCGTGCCCTTGAATAAAGAAATGGTTTTCAGAGCCAGGGAAGCAGCTTTTAGGCTGGTTGCACAACTGGGGCAGCAGACAGGTGATCGGGGGGTTAATTCTGCAGGGGGCTGTCAGTGATCAAACGCTGTGCTTGACTGAGGAGGCGGGAGGCATACAGCTCAGTGAGAGGTGTTTGGGAGGTGGGAAGAAAGAACTAGGCACGGCAACTGCAGGTCAGATGTCTGAGGTTGAGACGGGCGGGCAGCCCAAGCCTCCTTAGCATCCACTGCTGCACTTAAACACCCCCCACAAGATACCTCAGTCCCTCCCCAGCAGCTTGCAGAGATCATGGCTGGCATGGGATCAGTGACAGAGCCCTGATCCTGGTCCTTTCTAGAAGAACTTTTTCTTGGCTGTGGGCAAACATCTTGAGCTTGGGATCGCTGCCCCCCCCCCACCAGCAGATGGTGTTCTCACGCCTGTGTTCATGTGGATTGGGGAGGGGGGCTGCCCTACTGTGTTCCAGTGAGGGGAGAATAAAAGCAGTTAAATCATTCTCCATAAGGCATCTTAACACCATGGGCTAGCCACCGGCCCGACGGCATCCAGTGGGGTCCACTTTCTCCCCCAGTGCGCTCTGCCCCACATTTCGGGTCTCACCTGACCCCCCCC
Source organism: Mormyrops attenuatus (assembly GCA_026777985.1). Classification (NCBI taxonomy): domain Eukaryota; kingdom Metazoa; phylum Chordata; class Actinopteri; order Osteoglossiformes; family Mormyridae; genus Mormyrops; species Mormyrops attenuatus. Next base: position 3,034,299 of record JAODKC010000080.1, on the reverse strand, counting down.
CCCCCCCAGGAGCACCATGTCACCCTCTTACGATGTGGACCCGTGGTTTCTGGCAGCTCATTGGAGCACCTCTCTGACCAGAAGATCGTCACATTTGTGCTTCTTAGGTTGCAGTTGGTCTCAAACCCACCAAGGCTAATGAAGAATTTACAGACATTAATAATAATAATAATAATTATAATAATCGTAATTATTATTATTATTATTATTGTTATTATTATTATTATTATTATTATTATTATTATATTAATAATAATATTTCCATATATCCTGTTAGGCGTAGCCTTTGATTGGTTGATTGCTGTCCTTGCACAACATTTGTTATTGTCATGCTTGTCAAAGAGATGGAGAGCCGTTTTTACTAACAGCTGGATGGAACTTTCTAGCTTTGGAGAGTCTTACATTAGCCAAGAGTCTTGGGCCCTTTAAAAATGTGCAGCTTTGATCTGGGATCTGAAGGATGAGGTAGCTGAAACAGTATCCCCTGTGTTGTGTTTTAGCAGGACTGGGATGTTTTCATCCAGAATCCCCCCCCCCCACTGTGACCTCAGTCTGTGCTGGGAAACATCAGAAGGTCACTATCAACATTTGACACTATCGCACTATCACCATCCCAAATTTTCTCTGGTCAGCATCCTGTGTTATAGAGGAGGCTGCACCTCTTATAAACGCCGGAAAGTTAAGTGTTATGTTTGTGTCAGCTCGGCCTGGGGATTACTGTCAGAGGGGGTTGCTTGTTGTTTTAACGCTACCCGGGAGTTGTGATTGGTCAGGAGACGGAATAATCCAGGAGAAATCCCTGACATGAAGCAGGAGCAGAGGCTCCTGGGGGGTGGGGGATGGGGGGTGGGCAGAAAATCTGCTTTCCTGACCCTGTTTTTGTTCATAGTTGAAGTGATGGTTGATGCCATGTTTGTGCAGAACACTCCCCCCAGCATGAATGGTTCATTCCTTATTTTGGTATACTTCTAAGCTTTAACAGGTGTGGTCAGCTTCCCGAGTGATCATTAAAAGGGAAAGCTTGTTTTTTTAAAGCCTTTTTAAGCTGAAATGTGGTCCTGTTGTGTGGAATACAGGGTCACTTTGGATGAGTTCAAAGCACATAACAGGGACTGAAATACAGTGTTGCCTTTTTCCACGATATGGGCGCACGCAGCGCCCATTTTGGGGTCGGCTTTTGATCCCCTCCGCACCGTATTTAACATTGGTACCGGCGGCTGGTTTTTGGGTTATTAGCAAGTGCTGCTAACGGATCGGTTCTGGGTCAGAGAGGAGGGAGGCTGTGTCTGGGTCTTCGCTCGCTGCGGATCCCACTTGAAGGACTGCGTGAAGATACCTTCAGCCTTTTCGGTCCGCCCCAAATGTCACTGTATTTGTGCAGAACCACAGGAAAAATTGAGAGGTTTACCAGTGGTATTGGAGCCCCTCATTCTTCTGGGCCGGGGATCATGTCCCTGTGAAAAAAGGGAACCTTCGGGCTGGAGGTCACAGTGTGGGCAAGCCGAGAAAGGCACAGTGAATTTGGGGTCCTCTGTGACAGCGTGTGAGGTGGCCAGAGGAATGTGCTTCTGATTTAATCACCTTCATTGAATTCTGTCATTCCAATTTGTAAAAGTGAGTGGTTCAGTTGAGGATTTCCCTAAAATCTTTATCACGCCAGGGTTGGGGGTAAGACTGCCACATGCTGGGTCACCTGCACTGCTCTCTCCTGGTATTTTTGATCACTGGTGACCTGACCGTCTATTAGAAGGTGTGGAACATGTCGTGCCCTGTGTGTGTCTTGTGTGTGCATATGCACGAGGTTCTGGCTGCTAAGGCAGCAGAAGGTCACTCAGGCATCACTAGACGAATACAGATTTTTTTGTGCCGTAGAGTGAGGTGCCTTCCTGCTCTTCACCTCTCAGCTAACAGAGTTTGATCTCCATAATGACATTAGAGACAGCCCCCCCAGTTCTTAATGTTATCCATATGTGAGGCTGACTAACACACTGTAACACACTGAGATAGCAGAGAATTTCAGCTTCATGCAAAGGAATCCAGCAGCTTTTAGCTGTATGTGCCAGACCAGTGTGTTAGTCTGGGGGATACGTGCATGTTAGTCTGAGAGAGCCCTACACTGCTGGAGAGAGACCAGCAGCTGCATCAGTCTGTGAGAGAGTCTGAGGGCAGTGTCTCATAAGCCTAGTTTTTGAGATGGTGAGGCAGGTACTCTCCAGGCTGGGAACTTTGGGGCAGACTGTCCTGGCAGGGCCCCGCTGAAAGGCTGCTGACTCTGCAGCAAGCTGCGGAAAAGGGGGGGGGTGGTGAAAGAAAGAGAGTGAGAGAGACAGAGAGAGAGGGAAAGGTAGAGAGAGGGAGGTAGAGAGAGGCAACACGACAGAGCCTCCCAGATGCCCTCTCCTGCCGTAGCGCACGCCTGGACAGGAATGAACCCCAGCCTTCCGCCACTGGCACGGAACCCGCTTAGATATGGGTAACTCGCAGCAGCGGCTGTCCGTCCCACACCTGAAGAGGAGGAAGAGGAGGAGGAGGAGCAGGAGCAGAGGACGGAGGGAGGGAATAGCAGGTACGGCCGGCCCGGGTGGAAACAGGGGGTCGCTGCTGCTGAGCGAGGGACCTCAAGGCGAGCGGGACGCCTCTAGTGAGGACTGCGGCTTGAGGAAAAACTTATGGAGGGCACATGGAATGGGGGCTTCTGGTGTAGAAGGTGTGTGGGGGGGGGGGGTGCCTTCTGTGTCATGGTTTATCCTTGCAGTAAGAAAGTCCTCAGAGAAGTTGAGTTATGCATGGTGCCTGCATGGGTCATTAATCACTGTGTATAAACGGGTCTGAATCTCACACAATCATACGGGTCCGGACATCACATCATGCGCTCCCTTCACAGACGGAGGCACGGGGGACACCATGGCTATTTATGTGTCTCTAAAAAGCATCCTGTTACAAACTGCTGTGTGTCACGCGATTCATAGGCAGTAGTGCATGCTTGGTTCATGGGGATGATCGCATTTGGACGATGCATGAAGGACATGGCACGTCTGTCAAGGTTAAGATGGGTATTCAATAATATTCCCGATTTCTGCATTCTGGGATCTCTGATGTCACAGTAGATTATCCTTGAGTTGCGTTGGGGGGTGGGGGGGGGTACTTTCAGACTCCATCTTAGGAATGCCCCTCTGCGTAACTTGAGAATAGCCTAAAATCATCCCTCCCATTCCCTACCACCGCCAAACCTACTTTTAAGCCCCCCCACAAATTGGGAAGGTCATCCCCAGCTCGGGTTCAAGCCCTGGTGATGAATGGCTGAGGTATCAGGTGTCGCTGGGGTGCATTGTCCCAGCTGCACCGCGGGATAAAGGTGGGCGCATTGTCGTGCTAATCTGCCGCTATCTGGCCAGCCGCATTTTCTCCTTTTCATTGGTTAGCCCCCCCTCATTAGCTCCCTGGGCTCACTGATGGCCAAGATCAGGGATTTTAAAAGTGTGGGGGGGTCTTGTTTCGCTTTCAGATGCAGGAGGCCTGCATTCTTTCAGAAATGGTGCAGCGCTCTTTCCAGGCCCTAGTCATGCCTGTAATATGCTTTTGCAGTGCAAACATATGCTAAAGATGGTGGGGGGGGGGGCAATTTCAAATTATATACAGGGCATAGGAAAAAAGCCATGAGACTGACAAAGTGACCTAGCATCCAGGGCTTTCTGTGACTCCTCCTCCGGTGTGTTTATTTTCCCTCCAAAATGTGCAGGAACATTCTCCACCTGATGTCTCCTCTAGATTGGCCTCTCACCTCCATCCCAGGTGTTGACCTTCAAACCAGTCTTCATCACCTTCACCCTCCTCACACAAGACGCCTTCTTTTAAAAAAAAATCCCCCTTCGGTGTGCCGGTTACGTAAAATTCATGGGAAAAAGTGTCTTTTACATTTGCTGGCTAATTACACTTTGATAAAGATTAGGTGAATCCAGGGGTTGCCTGGATACTGATGACTCCAAGTTCCTGGGATTTACAGCAGTCTGGGCGTTAAAAGCAGACATATACGGGCTAAATTGTGCGCGAGGAAAGAAGGGGGGACGGGAAACTGCCTCCTGATGTCTCCTATTCTGCAAGGCAGATATCTGTTCTATGATTGGCCCTGGCCGCGTTCAGCTAGAAAACATGTATCTGTGAAAAGTGCTCTTGTAATGGCGAGCATGTCAGGTTCGAGTCCTTAAGGTCCTCTCTCACTCAGGCCAAATGCTGCTCCTTAGGCGAGGCGGTGGCACGCAATGTTTTTCCAAAAGGATTTCGGTGGCGCGTAAGGGAGATAAAGGAGGCTTTTAGAATATTGTCTGCTTTCGTTGAATTGCCCGTGCAAAATGTATGTGCTTGGTGTGTCTTCGTGTTTGACCCGAATGGCATCATGCTGCTGTTATGTGTCAGAAGAGATGGACCTTTTCCAAAAAGTAAAACAAGGCACGAGCTCTGGACACGCATGTGACACAACAGGAAGTCACTGTGGCGGGAATCGCTCAGCACGCTGACTCTGGTTGCTCCCATCCTGGATGAAGTCCATGTCAGACTCGAGCTCTGCGGCTCACCTTCATGCTCATTGCCAGGTCCCTGCCCCCCCCGACTCTTGTCGTAACCATTATAATCGGCACGTTCCGCTTTGCACGTCGCCTTTACAGATGCCACTGACCAACCTGGTTGGCTACTGTGTCGCAAGGTTTATTTTTGATTAATTTCTCCATAGATTAGTAAATGACACATTGTTTCACTGATGAAGGGCTTTAAATCTATACAGCAGTTGGGTATAGCAGTGCTTCAGCGCCCCCTCTGGTCTGTTTCATAGAGGAAAATCATAGCGTCATGTTAATTATCTGACAAATTTATGATTATTTCTCCAAAAAGGCTGCCATTGTTAGCTGTTGGTAGCTACCGATGATACAAAAGAACTTCAGTAAAGTCTACTGGTCATTCCGACTTTATGCACCCTGTGATCTAAACATGTTTCCGCACCTATGGCTGGGTGGGTGTGTGAAACGTAGAGGGCATGGAAAGGGGGTGTGTGGTGGCAGGACTTACCCACTACAGCTACAGCATTGCAGTCTCAGCCCTGAGACAGATAAACCTTTCCCGGGGTGTTTTCTCTGCTGAAAGGAGAGGCTCACGTTCACCATGATACGGAGGAATTCTTCTTGCTGCGCAGATCGTAAATTCAGGCTCCTCCAGATTCTGTGAGGGTGACCATGCCGGTGGGGTGAAGCAAGACTGCTTTGTCCTGAGTTCTGCATGCCCCCCCCCAACTCCTAGCAGTTGGTCTGTCCCACCGGGTTGTCTTGCCCCTCTTCCAAGCGAGTGACTTGGCTTGGCTTCCCAGGATGCAACATCAGCAGAGAAACCAGGCACTGACTCAGCTGGGTGTTTTCTTTGATTTCAGACAATACCAAAGCTTCACAACTGTGAACAGCTCATATGCTTCAAATAGACACAGACAGCATGAGGATTTTTGGCTCTGAAAGCTATTTGAAGCCTGTTGTTTTGCACAGAAATCAGAGACTGATGAATCTCTGTATTTTATTGTTTTTATTTTGTTAAATTTTATTACATGATATGTGATGATTTGGACTTTTCTTCGTCTGAGCGCGATGTTGAATCCTGATTAATTTGTGAACAAATACTGATGAGTAACTTAATATAACTCTGTGGCTCAACTGTTGATTCATCATTAACCTGTATCCTGTCTGGCTTCCTCATTCCCCAGTCCATCATGAACCTGTATCCTGTCTGGCTAACCCATTCGCCGGTCCATCATGAGCCTGTATCCTGTCTGGCTAGCCCATTCCCCGGTCCATCATGAAACTATCTTGTCTGGCTAACCCATTCCCCGGTCTATCATGAACCCGTGTCTTGTCTGGCTAACCCATTCCCCGGTTCATCACGAACCTGTATCCTGTCTGGCTTCCTCATTTCCCGGTCCATCATGAACCTGTACCCTGTCTGGCTAACCCATTCCCCAGTCCATCATGAACCTGTATCCTGTCTGGCTAACCCATTCCCCGGTCCATCATGAACCTGTACCCTGTCTGGCTAAATCAAACTCTAGCTAGTTGTTGATATATCTCTCAGCAGATGGCCTGACCCATTGCTCATCTGCTCTCCAGGACGTGGCTAACCCAGGCCCTGACCCTCCTCTTCCCCCTTCCCCACAGCTGTGTCCAACCTGGATGTGGAGAGCAAGCTGACAGCGCACTACCAGGCTCCATGGCACCAGCAGCGCAACGTTTTCCACCCCTCCAGCAGGCCACCATGTGTGGAGGAGCTGCACCAGCATGCCAAGCAGAGTCTGCGAGAGCTGCACCGAGGTAAGGCTGCTAGCCAATCAGTGAAGGGAACGCCCAACCAGCCGACCAATCAGCAACTCAACCTGTCATCCTTCTGATCATTTATAATGCTCACTTGTGTTTGTGTGTATACATAAATATGTATGTATGTATGTATGTATGTATACATATATGTATAACATCTGACCAACATCTGACCACAGAATATATATAAAAATATTTCATTTTGTGGTTTTCCATTCCCTTTAAGAGCAGGGCCCGACGGCTGCCAGAATGAAAGCCAGCAGTGCCCCCTAGTGTTTGCAAAGTGTACAGCAGGATGTCAGCATTAATTGAAGATTACACAGAGAATTTGAGGTTGAAGCAGGGCACTGGAGTCTGGGCCCAAGGCTGTTTCAGTTAACTGGCATGCCACGTTAACAGGGCATGAGGTGTTTCTCATGTGTCTCTGTGTGCCCCAGACCAACAGCAGCAGCGTTCCAGCAGCCGGGAGCGCCGGGTCACTATCTCCATCTCCATGGCTCCCCCTATGCCCACCTACCCTTCACCACGCAGCCTCCGCCGCCACGAGCAGAGGTACCGCCACCTGAGATCGGTAAGGTTCCGGCACACCCAACGCCCCCCAATGTACAGCACAGATACATTCCATTAGCCATGCAAATTAGCACTCCCACTGTTGAATATGCAAAACAGACAAAGCATGGAATGCCTTTGTATTTCCTGTGTAGTTAGCAGTTGCTTTGCCGCTTCATTGATGTTCCAAAGTAGAGGCCTGGGTGAGCGTTAGCCTGCCAGTGGATGCAGGGAAGGGCCCTTTAAATCATATGTCTTTCATGCACTCGACTATGTTACGGTTTATTGTGCTCATCACTGTACAAAAAAGAGCATGTCAAGTTTTGTTCACATTGATGGAATAGTTTTAGTGCCCTCTAGTGGCCATGGTCAGGCTTATGATCGTAAACACCCACACGGTATGCTGACATACCTAGTAGCGTGTAGCGTAGGGTGAAAGTCTGAGTTCTGGGCTCAGTCCTGCACTCGCTACCTCGGGAAAGCCCGGGCTTTCGTGTCGACTTGGCTATGATCAGCAGACAGATGGTAAAATGCCGAACCCAGTTACGGCAGAACCTTGTACTCACGCATACTCTGAGAGCGTACGAATGCCAAGAAGCCTGCGCACACCAAACAACAGAGAATGACCATCAACTCACAAGTGCTCTTACGTCATGCCAGGCCACATGCGTCGACATTCATGTTGTTTTCTTGTTCCCACCTGATTGGTTCCCCCCAACCAGGAGATGCCAATGAGAGAGCCAGAAATTCAGACATCACAAAAAAAGGTACTGGCAAGAGTGCTCTGTCACTTTCTGTGCCATAGCCTCACCACCCAGGCGTGCCCAGGGGAAATATCTGTGCCACATGTTTACAAAGGAAACTGCACGCACAGGTCATCTGCTCAGCCATGAGTACCTCCATTATTTTGAATTTCACAAGCGCATTATGATTGCCTGCAATTGTGCCCCCCAGTGACACAGCATATCTGATTTTTTTGCTTTTATTCTCAATTTAACTCGGTCATATGCCTGGATGACCAGATTTGATCATTTTCAATGGCTAAAAAACACGCCCCGGATTCGCCATTGACGTGTGAAGGACAGCTTGGTATTATTTTGTCACTGCCGTCTGCGTGCATCTTGTCATTGAACCCATATATTTTTTTTTTACTACATCTCGGTAAGCTCCCTCACTCGCCACCACCAGCCCTTGCGGAAGCCTTTTCCCTCATGGCTGATGCAGCTTCTTTGACTTTATATCCCACGCTGCAGGAGCGGCCCACAAGGGAATCCGACTTCCAGCAGAAACCGCGAAAGGTAAACGGGGCTGTTGCTCCCTCAGCCCTGTGTTGCCGCTGCTTTGTCAGCCGTCACAACATTGTCACATGACCTGGTCACCTCTGCTGTCATTCTGCTTGCCCTCATTGGTTGATCCAAGCCATGTTACCGGCTGATGCACATTCCTAGTAGGATCTGAGCAAAGAAAATCCTATCAGTTTCCCGTGGGACTTTGGACATGAGCCAAACCACGTTTAACAAACTTGATGATGTGAAATTTGTCTTTTGTTAAATGCTTTGTTTTTTTATCTTACTTCCTCACAGGCCTCCTCGCAGTGTGCTGCCTTAGTTTTGCACCATCAGAAAAAAAGTTCTGTCTGTTGATTTGTATACGTGTGTATTTGTAAGATATAATATCTATACTAGTGTTTTTTTATAATCCTTAAATAACCACAGTTTTATTTCCTATGAGCCGGATGCTGGCATCACCTTGTTTGACCTCTAACCCTTCAGTTCCATAGGCAAGGATAATTACAGCGTGTCTAACACACCTGCGAGTCATGTTTTTATTGCAGGTTTTGCATGTCGACCAGGAGGGGGCGCTGATAGCCAGAGGGGGTTGATTTAGGGCTTGTGTCTGGTCAGGAAGTGCAGTCAATCCTTTGCTTTACATTGCGTGCGTGTGTGTGTTTTGCCATGCTGTGAAACCCTCTTCGCATCTGTTATGATTTTGCTCATTATACCATCGTTTTGTCTTTATGTTAACGACACACGTCGCCATTTTCTTTCTGTCTGTGCCGTCTGTGTTTTTTAGTTTGAGAAAACGAGGTCCACCTCTCCCATCAAGTGCTGCCACTTTGCTCCTTGGAGTAGAAAGGTATTTACCCCCCCCACCTTCCTCTGATGTGATTGGTCCCCTTCTGCCCTCACCTGGCTAATAACTAATGTCTGCTTGTCACTGTGATGTTTTTAGCCACCAATAACCTCGTCGCTCTCAGTGAACATCCAGTATTTCCTCTCCCTCTCTCTCTCTCTCTCTCTCTTTCTCTCTCTCCCCACAGGCACTGGTCTATTGCTCATATAACAATAGGTGAATAGGACAAGGTCGAAAGGCTTAAAGGGACATAATTGTTCCTGCCACATGTTTGGAGCATATACATGTTCCCCTTGTGTTCCATGTGTTTTCCAAGTGCCTTAGTTGAATGTGCAAGTCGATGAATGAGTGACCCCTAGTGGACGGCTGCATTATTTTGGGTGTCTCTCAGGACCAATGGTGCACTTTGAGCAGTTTTAAAGTCCGCTTACTGCCCAGTGCAATGTCAGGACGCTGACAGCAAAGAAGAACAAGGAGTGGATTTCAAAGTCCACCAATTAATTGTGTCTCTCTTCATTCTTACCCCTGGGCAGTTCATAGTTGTTTGAAAGTGCTCCGCATGCGGTTTTAATCACTTGAATGCCTCTTGGAAAAATCTTAGCCAGTAAAATTCACTCCCTTCAGTTTGACATTTTCCTTTGAATGTTCAATCGTTCATTCATACCGCAGTGCTAAATGGAGTTACTTTTTTCATGTTCCTTCTCCACTGTCTTCACGCCGGGCAGCATGAAGGCAGCAGATTTGAGGTACCTTTTTCAGGCACAGGTTTGGGTCTGGGTGGTTCTGGTGAGGTGTCCGCCTGTGCCAACGTTCCTGCCGGCTGGCTGGGGCAGCCGTGGGCCCCTCAGCTGTCACTGGCTCCATGAATGACATTCTGTAAGAGCCTGTTCTGGCTTCCTCTTTTTCAAATGAAGATGGTCTCTGGCTAGAACCCAAAGTCCCAGCTTTGCCTTTTCACATCGCTCTGTCCCCCCCCTCCCTCTCTCCCTCCGCCACAGTGCCATTATTATTCTCGAGGTGGATCAGCTGGAAATGCACTCCCTCTCATTTTGTTTCGCCGCCGCGTCAATAAAACTTGGAAGTTTCCAAGGAAACCGAGGGCTTTTGTGGCCGGAGCTTTGTGAAGGCCTTGCTCGTCTACTGGGGGAAGCGGCGCACAAAAGCCTTTAGGGCCCATCCTAAATTAGAGGCCACTCGAAGTCGGGGAAGGCGAGGACGCGATCGCACTGCTGTGTTAGCGTTAGCAGCAGGGCACATGCACTCGCTCGCACACGTGAGGAGGTAAGCGTGCGGTTCTCTCTCACAGCGGAGTAGGTGGGGGGGGGGGGGCGGATTCCCGACGTGGATCTGTTGGTGGTGCCCTGCCTTGTCAGAGGTGGGTCGGTAAGAGCCCCGTTTACAGATAACCTATGAGAACAGGCTAAGAATCCAGCCTTCTTACTCCTGCTAGCTTAACAGTGAGGATTTCTGTGATTTCCCCAATACAAAAGTGCCAGAGAGTCTGTTACTCCAGAAAAGAGTTTGAACATTTAATCGCTGAACTGATAACAATCGAGGGCTGATTTGTGACTGAGGGCGGATTGTGACTGAGGGCTGATTGTAACTGAGGGCTGATAGTGACTGAGCGCTTATAGCAACTGAGGGCTGATAGCGACTGAGGGCTGAGTGCGATTGAGGGCTGATTGTGATTAAGGGCTGTTAGCGACTGAGGGCTGAGTGCGATTGAGGGCTGATTGTGATTGAGGGCTGATTGTGATTGAGGGCTGTTAGCGACTGAGGGCTGATAGCGACTGAGGGCTGGTAGCGACTGAGGGCTGATAGCAACTAAGGGCTGACTATGATTGAGGGCTATTAGCTAGAGTGACCGGCATGTGGATTCATTGCAGTAAGCCCCTGTTGTGGACCTGTCACATCCTGCATGCTAAAAACCGTAGCCTTCGTATTTGTTACGGCTCTGTGAGGTAATCCAGCTGTGTGTGTAAGGAGGACTGCCACTCATCTCATCACGTCTTCATATTCACCGCTGTTGATTTCCTGAGGTGGCAAGACTGTCAGGTTTTCTGTTTCCAGCCCCCCACCCCCACCAGTTTTAGCTCGGAGCTGTGTTAAGATTCCCATGTTTCACAGTGGGGGCCGCAGATCCTGGCCACCATCAGCCAGAACCGTGTTAAGATTCCCACGTTTCACAGTGGGGGCCACAGATCCTGGCCACCATCAGCCGGAGCCATGTTAAGGTTCCCACGTCTCACAGTGGGGGCCGCAGATCCTGGCCACCATCAGCCGGAGCCGTGTTAAGGTTCCCACATTTCAGTGGGGGCCGCAGATCCTGGCCACCATCAGCCATTTATGTGATAAAATTTGTTCCTTAGAACCTTCCAGACTCTAAACGGGCAGATGATAAAGGACTGAGGTGCTCTAATTCTTCTTCCATATGCTTTTCTCCTCATTTCCTCCAATGACCCTTTTTGTCTTTCCTAGCTCTTGGATTTTCCTTCTTCCCTCTCTCCTGGGTGTTATGTGATCCGATTCCAGGTTTCTGGTTCAGTCTCTCCACTTAGGTCAGCTAGGATGGTTTGCAGCCCCAACCGCTTTTCTTCTCTCTCAGGCGAAGCTGCCGGGGGACTCGGCTTTCAGTCTGATCATCTCAAATGCTTTGCTGATTGGTCCATCAATGTGTCATGTGGCAGTGGGTGGGTGGTGCTTACACAGGACTTAACAGCTTTAACATTTAACTTGCTGGCTGTTGTTGCATGCCACGCATCCCCTCCCGTCTCGGCCTGGGGGGGGGGGGCGGGCGGGGCGGGGGCGGGGGGGGGGGGGGCGGGGGGCGCGGGGGGGGGGGCGGGGGGCGGCA
>JAODKC010000080.1:2994932-3022322 GCA_026777985.1 Mormyrops attenuatus | reverse complement strand
GTGGGTGGTGTTTTTTGATTTAAAAACTTCCCCGCCACCCACACCCCGCCCCCCCCCCCCCCCCCATGTTCTGAGCCCCAGTAACTCTAATAACACCATTAACAGGATTAACTGAGCAGCATTCATGTGAATCTCTTCCAGGCCCCAAATCCTTCAGACCCCGACATGGACGTGGTGGCCCTGGGTCACAGACCCAGATGCCCCGTGCCTAACATTCCCTCCACCCTGGACAAGCAGACTAACTGGTCTAAAGCGTTGCCCCTCCCCACCCCGGAGGAAAGGATGAAAGCCGACTCCCAAGTGATCTCCTCATGCATTATCCCCATTAACGTCACCGGTAAATTAGTGCCCGGCCATGTCTGTGTCGTCCTGTGCCTGTCTGTCCAACTTCGTCCATGGGAGAACTCTGGTGAAAGGGTCAGGATTGAGTCTTCATGAAGGATGTGCGTAATTCTGATGTTCTAGACAAGAGGTTCTTCACTTGCATGGTGTGCTTAGGAAGTGCTGTTCCTTCATGTATATCACACATTCCAGCGCTCGCCTTCGACTTATCGACATACCGGTCGGTGTCCCAGTTGAGATTTGGGTTTAGGATAAATCCTGGCTGATTACAGCATTCTGAGCCATGAGCTTTGGCCAGAAGTTTCCATCTTAATACGCATCCAGAAATCAGAGTCACTCGTAAGTGACTCTCGTCACATGTTGGTTCCCTTTTGAACCGCCTCTAAAGGTTTCTGCTGCCTTTTATCCAGTAATTTCCGTACTGCTCAGAAAGACACTCTGTCTGTTTTCTAAGCGCACGTCTCGCCAGCTTCATGGAGTTTGTGCGGCTGATTTTAGTGAGGATGATGATTTTCCACAGAGTTATATCGTGCTTAAAACCCCCCCAACAGAACCCACCCGACTTCATTAAAGTATCTAACCAGTCATAGGCTAACACCAGACAGCGCTGATTTCCCGCTTTGTTACTCAGCAAGTCAGGGAGCATCAGTCCGTCAGACACACCTTCTCCGCTGTACTTAGGCTGTACTGTTTGCATTGGCTCAGTTCAATTTCTCAGTAGGGGGGTGGCTGTCCACCTACTAAAAATGTGCAAGTCATTGTATATGGAGCACCCCCACCCCACCGCCCCCCCCATCATCTGAGATGGTTCTGTCCGTGCCAGGGACTGAGGACCAGAGAGCCAATGCTATGTGCATGCCAATTAGTTTCATTTGAATTATAAAAGGGCCTGAAATTTATTTACCCTCAGCTGAGTAGTGGGGGGGGGTGGTTGACAGTAGTACATGAATGGAAGCTGAGTCAGAGAGAAAAAAACTCACAGGCTGTAAACAAAGTATGGTAAGTGCCCCCATTGTGATAAGCCTGGTCTGTTATCACATGACAGTCAGGGAGTGTGTGTGTGTGTGTGTGTGTGTGTGTGTGTGTGGGAGGGAGTGGAGGGGGACAAAAAAAACCACGACTCAAAAATGCATCACTGCAGAGTGAGCAGTCAGAGCAGGATATGCCAGAGCCACGACCCTGGCCCGCTGGCAGGTAGGGTAATGCTTTGCTTTTCACACCGTCACTCACCCACCTGGCCGACCGCAGATTGTGATGGGCTGCTATCAGCTTGCTTAGCTACACAACTAGACATGGTCATAGTCATAGTCTAGTAGGTATTGGTATCGCTGTCTTGAGAATGTGGAGCAGGTCAAAACCATATTCCGAGTGTTTAAGTCAAAAAGTAAGGGACTCCCGCTCTTTACAATTAATACATTTAATCCTCTCATAAAGCAAATGCAGGAAAACTAGTGAATTAATGAATTCCATTACTAATTTCATTACTGAGGCAGCAGCCTATGTTGTAAGATCTTGTAAAATATCCAGCAAAGGACAAACAACACAGGCAGTTCTGAGGCAAAGTGTTGGGGGGAGTGAAGTGTCGTAATGGAACGCGTGGCATTCCGAGCAGAATGAGCATGGGGGGGGTGCATAGTGCAGGTGTGCTGGGGTCTCTGATGTGCCGTCTGCCTCTCAGGAGTGGGCTTCGACAGAGAGGCCAGCATCCGCTGCTCGCTGGTCCACTCCCAGTCAGTGCTGCAACGCCGGCGTAAACTCCGCAGGAGGAAGACCATCTCGGGCATTCCCAAACGGGTGCAACAGGATCTAGGTACGCCTCCCTGCCGCTCACAGCCCCACGTCCAGGTGGTGCTTCCGTGGTGCCATGGCATGACATCAGCTAGTAATTATGGTGACAAATCGTCTGGGAGCGATGCACCGTGTCACTCTTTATGTTTGTGTTTTCCTAGAAATGTCTGATCTCATAGCGTACATTAATATCATGTTAGACAAGTTAGTCTTCAATTTTTTGTTGATATGTGGTATGCCATATATAAGATATGACTAGGAAAGATGTAAAAGTGGCAAACAATGATTCATAAACAGATTTAACTGTGTTCTTCCTTTATCCCTCAGACTCAGATGAATCTCCAGTGGCTAGAGAGCGGACTGTGATTGTACACGCCAACCCCAGCTTCTCCCTGGGTCACAGAGAGCTGTCCCTGAGCGGTCGTCTCAACACCAGGGACTCTGGGTGCCAGACCGAGGATTTCCTGATAGCGGCACCCTCGCGAAGGCGGATCCGTGCCCAGAGGGGTCAGGGTGTCCCAGCGACACTCTCGCACTCCACTGGCAACATAACCTCACTGCCAGACAGCTCCGACGCCATGTTCGTGGCTGCCGCCAGCACCCGCCTGCGCTCCCGCAGCTTGCCCCGAGAAGGTGGGCGGCTTGCAGACGAGGGCCACGAAGACAGCGATGACGAAGGGCTTTCCCCGTATGAGGCAGAGGAGTTCCAGCCAGGACTAGGGGAGAGGGTTCTAAAGGATGAGGAGGAGAGCACTGATGATCAGGCCATGCCTGAACACCAGCTGGTAACCCTCACCTGTAAGCCATGCTCGGGGAGTCCAGAGCACCCTTGGATTGAGCGGGGGAGGTCCCGGCTTCCACGGAAAATCGACATGGGAAGCTGTGAGATTTCCTCCAGCTCTGACACTTTCAGCAGCCCCATCCACTCCGTCTCAACTGCAGGAGTACTGGGCAGCCAGATGGACCACAAGGAAGACCACCAGTCCTCCAGTGGCAACTGGAGTGGCAGCAGCTCCACATGTCCTTCTCAGACATCAGAGACCATCCCCCCTGCGGCATCACCACCCCTAACTGGATCTTCACACTGTGACTCGGAGCTGTCGCTCAACGCAGCAATCCATACCCACGATGACTCCGCCAGCTTCACGATTGACCCCTACCCAACCGACGTGGCACAGATCCGAGGCCACCGGGCCAGCTCTTTCACCTCCACTGCGACAGACCTCCTGGACGACCCCGGCATGAGTGCCACAAATGATGGTGAGTGGAACTACATGCACCATCAGCACAATGTGTCCTGCCACCAGGACTTCAGTCCTCCACGTTCCAAGGAACATGCGGGAGGCCTAGAGTGTCCCAGTTTCACAAGCGTGGCCACCTACGACAGCTTTGTGGACAAACCGCCATCTGAAAAGGCTGACTCCAGCTCACACTATTCTGTAGACACAGAAGGATATTATACCTCCATGCACTTTGACTGTGGTCTTAAAGGTAGCAGAAGCTACGTTCAAAACTATGCAGCCTTGAGCTCTGACAGTGGCCAGAGTGTGAACGTTGCACCTAGCATGGGAAAATACAGTCAGCTGGACTATTGTGGTACCAGAACGCTGGGAAGGCGCTGCCTGTCCCTAAAAAAACCAAAGGTGAAGCCAGCCCCACCAAAACGTAGCTCGTCATTGAAGAAATCAAGCAGTGGTGAAAACGCTCCTGGGGAGAATGAACCAAAGATAAGCAGCGGGCGGCACCTGCAACTGTCTTCCAGGGAAATGAAGCTGCAGCTGGACTTGGCGAAGTCCTCGGGTCAGCTCAGCATAGACGAGGAACCAGGGGAGACATGGGGCATGGCGAATGCTCTCGAGATGACCGACTCCACCTTGTTTGGCCCCACAGATACTCATTCCTTTAAGGACGAAGGTGCTGTCCAGTCTGACTATGCAGATCTCTGGCTCCTCAATGGGTTGAAGTCCAATGATCCCTACCGATCATTGTCCAACTCCAGCACTGCTACGGGTACGACTGTCATTGAGTGCATTAAGTCACCTGAGAGCTCGGAATCGCAGAATTCTCAGTCTGAATCAAGGGCCACAACACCTTCGCTTCCTTCTGTAGAAAATGAGTTCAAGCTTGCCTCTCCTGAGAAGCTAGCTGGCTTAGCATCACCCTCCAGTGGGTACTCCAGCCAATCAGAGACGCCAACATCTTCCTTTCCCTCTGCATTCTTCCCCGGACCCTTGTCCCCTACCAGTGGCAAGAGAAAGCCCAAAGTCCCGGAGAGAAAGTCCTCCCTCTCTTCTGTGCAGCAACAATTGTCCTCCAGAGATGGAAGCACCTTCTCCAAAAGAGACCTTGAGCTGCCGATCATACCTCCAACTCATCTTGACCTAAGTGCTCTTCACGTTCTTAACAAGCCTTCAGCCCACAGAAACCAGATCCATGCTCTTCACCAGAGCAAACAGAAAGTAGCTGCAGCAGAAGCTAGGACATCTACAGCGGGAGCAACTAAGTCGGAAGTGCCTGGATCGGTTCCCATGGCTATAACCCCCTCTGTGCTCCGTTCAGTCCAGCTGCGTTCCATCAACAGACCAACTGAAGGAGGCCAGAAGCAGCCCAGTGCTGAGGCCTCCGCCAGGTTGAAGTGTCCCACTGTTACAATCGTCAGCCCACCTTCCAGCAACCTGTCACTGGAATCTAACAAATTGACAACCCACCACCCCCACGAGCCCCCATCTCAGGAGTACTGTGAAACACTGTTTACCCAAGGTGACAGACCGCCGCTGAAGGATGTAGCATATCATGAAGACATGACAAACAAGCAGGAGAGGTGTGGCCCACAGCCCTTCTGGGCTATGACAGCATTCAGAACCCCTTTGGAGCCAATGCTCAAAGAGCTGGACCATTCAGAAGCATCCCACCTCGAAAATACCCCCATGAAAACAGCTTCTGAAAGTATGTCACATCCTACGGAGAAGAAGGAAGAAGTGGAGGAAACCACAAGGAGTCTATCTCGTAGCAACAGCCTGGAGATGGATCCAAATGTGTCAACAAAACCCGAGCAGGCATCTGAAGCCCCCTTCCTGTGTCTGGCTAAAACAGATTCTCCCCCTGCTCTACACAGCATAGCAAAGGTGTCCGAGAGTGGCCCGTGCAGCAGCCCCGACAAAGTGCCTGTAATTCCTTGTCAATCACATACACTGCAAGCTTACACAATCAGCGATATGAGTAGCAAAGAGGAGCAATGCGAGACATCAGGAGTTTCTACCGGAAGTGCCTCACAGGATAGCAGGGAACTGGAGACAACACCAGACACTGAGGATTACTTCAGTAAAGGTGAACCTTAACCTTCTTCTAGCTTCATACCTAATTTAAAACAATACATGTTTTTCAGGATTATAAAATAGTGGTAGATGAATTAAACATTGTGCTGCAACCAGAGTATCCTGGAATCCAGTGCTTCCTAGGATAAGTTCCAGGCTCAGTGTAACCCTAGATTAGATAATCTGTTGCGGGACATAGATGGGTGGGATGGTTTCAATTCAATCCTGAGACAATATGATTTAACCTTGTATTTTTAATAAGATATTGATAAAGTTTCACGAATAAGTGCCCAGCACTTGAAACATTTATGTGTAATAAATGTAACCGGTGCTGTTTCTGGACCTCTGCCGAGGAGATGGTGTGATGTCATGTGGAAGAACCTTTCCCTTGTTTCCAGAATCTACACCCAGTGACAGCTCAGTGTCCCCTTTGTACGAAGAGACAAAGGCAGAGGATGACAGTGTTTTCCTGTCACCTACAAAAGTACGCACAACTGAAGATCTCTTCGCCATGATCCACAGGTGTGTTTTATTGCTTGAAAGTGTCCTTCATTTTATCATGTACAGGGGTCAGAGCCTTTTTAATAAAGCTTCTTAAAGAAGTTGTGACTTACTAATACTCTCATCATAGATCCAAGAGGAAAGTGCTGGGAAGGAAGGACTCGGGGGAACTGACTGTGAAGAATCGCCTGAACACAACACCAGGAACCAGCCCTGCAGGTACACCAGTGACATCACCAGGCACGCCCGTCACACCAGGCACCCCTACCAGCTCCCAGCGACCCCCAGGGCCCATTTACAGGTGTGCCAAGAAATCCAACACATCCAATGAGGAATTCAAGCTCCTTTTGTTGAAGAAGGGCAGCCGTACTGATTCCAGCTACCGCATGTCAGCCACAGAGATCTTGAAGAGTCCAGTGACGCCCAGATGCTTGGGCGAGCTATCTGGTGAGCCCGAGGAGCTGTTATCCCCTCTGCAGCAGTCCCCGTCAAGTGCCGAGCACCACCCTTCCGGCCCATTCCCCCGGGCCAATACGGAGGGCTTCTCCCCGAAGGCTTTCCCCATGTCCGCCTCTTCCCGCCAGGGACGCTCCAGGATCCCGCCTCCGGCCAACAGCAGCCGCTACAGTGCGCGTAGCCGGCTCTACACGGCTCCGATGCAGGCGATCTCTGAAGGCGAGACAGAGAACTCGGATGGCAGCCCACACGATGACCGCTCCTCCACCTGAGGAAATATGCTCAGTCATCATCCTCCACAAGTACTGGACCCACTCAGAAAATGCCCGTGGCTTTAAAGGAGGGACATCAGTTGGCCTGTGAGGGCCTATTTTTCATATTATAAGTGATTAAAAACAGGAAAACAAGAAAAAAAAGAGAATAAAGCCCAGTGTACACATTTTTTGGAACTTGACAATTGAGCAAACCACTGACCCACAAGAAAGAGTGGAGGAGAAGTAAAATAACCTTAATGTATTTGTTCTAGAAACTGCCATTTCTATTTGTCATTCACAGGTGTTTTCTATGGCTTTTGTCTTTTTTTTGGGGGGGGGGGTGAAAAAATTACCCATCTCTGTGTTCTAATATTTTGACCATGAAGCAAATACATCAAAAGAGTTTTCAAGGCGCTGGAGGTGGAACACTATCAAATAAATGCGAATGAATATGCCAGACCTGCGCATTTCAGGATGGCCCTGGGGTCTTTGTGGCTGGGGGGAGGCGATGATGAGATTACAGAGAGAGAAACACATGCTGTAGCTTTTAAACAAAATGCATAAACATCGTATAGATTAAAGACAAAAAGATATAGCCAGTTCTGAAGCCCAGAAGGAAACTTTATATACTATCCTGCCTTTGACAGATGGACTTGGGACAATCAAACTATGGCCTTTGTGTAAGGCCTCTTAACATACTGGGGATTTAATATTCTAAACACACACAGGTACTGCAAATGATAGATATTACTCCTTTACAGCTATTTCTAATACAAGGGTAGGTTTTTAGACCTGCAAATTTCTTGCACTTAAACTACAAGATATGAATTCTATCGTGTACATGTAATGAATATGAATACATATGTATGGATAGATGAGTATGACTTTTAAGTATCACAAGCTCAAGAGAAAGTGGTGACAGGGCACAAGATAATAAGGCCTAGAGTTGCTTGTCACACGGCTGCAATATTAAGGTAACTTAGTCATCTTAGTAGCTTGCAGTATTTGCACCATCCACCACCTGAGTCGTGCCACCTCAGTCCTCAGAGTTGTGCCACACACCAGTCTTCTATTTTAGCAAATGGTTGAGTTCCTGCTGTTTCTTTTACTGTATTAGTGGCTCATGGGCTGAGCTTGTAGCATCAGAACTCACCTTTTCATGAGGGGCCAAAAGACAAGCCACTTGATTTAATAAGTAAGGATGGTCTAGCTAACAGGAAACTGTTGTATTAAAAAAAGAAAGAAAAGACCCAGTGTATTCTATGAATACCTTCAGATCCCTTGGCAAAATACTATTTTTAGCAAAATAGATTTATGAATGAAAGGGGAGAAGAGAATTTTTGAGCTGATTTGCAAAACTGACACTGTGCTAGAACTGAGGGGAAAGCTGTGAAGCCGGGAGATTTCACCGTATGTCTGTGGTTGGTTGGCGCTGTGGTCAGCGCAGCACACGCCTCTGTTTCATATCACGAGCCCTACCGTCATCAGCATGCAATAAAAAAACTGTCGAGCTTTGAAAAGGAGTTAAGAGATACTACTGTATGAAAGGATATCAAATTTTCAAACTTGATTTTTTTTTTATCACTATGTTCAATAGCTGTACAAAAACATTAATTTTCTCGGATAAGTGTAAAGAGTGGGATTGTCTGTTTTGTGAATTATCTGGACGTATATGAAACTTTCACTTAACTTGGATGGGAGCAGAGCATTAGCAGGCGAGTGAAAAGGTACAAATTAAGTTTACGATAATGGTAAGAGCCAAGTGTGGAGCAAGGTTATGGAACGTGACAGTGTACAGGACATGAGGAAGGGGAGACACTGGTGGAAATTTGAGTTTTGGGATTTGTGCTGATCTGGTAGTGAGTACGATATGTGCGATGGGACATATGGAAAGTGAGGCAGAAGATTTTGGTTCGGAGAACTATTCATCTCGACGCCCTCTACCCAACAGATGCAGGTAGCGCCTGTTCTCAGTTCCGACCATACAGGTTAGGAACCATGGCTGTTTATATTTTATAGGACTAACCCACCCCAAGCTAGTCTATGGAGTCCAGGAAATGTCTTCTAAGTCTTGATTACAGTTTGAAGATTTTTTATAGGATGTTCAAAATCATAGTTGTGTTTTTTTTCTTTTTTGGGGGGGGGGGGGCAGGGGGTCCAAGTGTGGCAAAGGCAAATATGCGTATATAAGTGTCGAAATATACAGTACCAGCGATGCTTAAATAAAGTGACTGAGAATGAAATTAGGGTTTCCAGTGTAAGTCGAGATGTCAGCAACTGCGTTTTATATAAAATTATGCATTTGGTGTTTCATCTAAAATAATGTGATGACTGAATATCAGATTATCTTATTTAACAAATGACTCAAATTAGTTACAGTTCTTTATATTGTTACTAAAAGGAGAAAACAAATAGACTTAATGTGAATTCACTTTTAAGAATGTAGGTCTGCATTCTGCACACAGCTTTGGGTCGGATAAATCTATAGTCTTTATATGACAATACAGGTTAACAAAGAAGAATATTTTTAAAGATGAGATATTTTATCCAGAGACTTATTTTGTTTATAAATATGATGTAGATGGAAATATGTTAAAGCTTTATTTAATCAGACAGTGGCTTAACAGAGAGATTAAACTGACCTGCACTGCTCAGAAATGGTGCATATTCACTGTTTAACGCATAAATTGCAGCACACAAAAAATGCGGTTCTGTTATGCACAGCGTGCTCCAAATTTGCCACGCCCTATGACCACATTTTCAGTCTATAGATGGCTGTCCGCTGGTTGTATTGGGTTTTTCTCACGCTACCATGGATCTAGTCTTCTCTGAGCACAGCTAGTGATCCATGCAATTCTTAACAAAAAAAAAAACTATTCTTTCAGAGAGATATATATATTCACCTGCTCACTAGTGATGTTTTAAACTTGCAGGTCCAATGTAGCCATATTTGTCCACAGATGCTATTAAATGGCACTGTTAGTAGCTGCGTCCATTGTAGTACTTCAACTGTTAGCCTTGTTCAGGCCTTACATAAAGAAAGATGAGTTGAGGTAATTAAAAAAGGCAACTGAGAGTGAAGAAATTTTAATCCTGAGGTAAAGAAAGAGAGGCAAAGCTTTTGAATTGGACTCGATAACTGCCAACTTTTAACAGGGTACACAAGAGGAAATGATTCTGTGTACACTGTTCCAGCTTTTTAAAAATATATATAAAAATTTGCACTGATATATAGTGGTGTTTGTGAAGTTTTCTCTTTCAGTTTTGCTCTTAGCTTATTCAAACAAGATTTCTTTTACGACTGTTTTGAGTTCCCATTCAACGATTCTGCATGGTTCATGAACAAAGTGCGCGTTGGTGGGAAGCACGGTGATGCTTTTGCCAAAGGATTTAAGAAGTGTTGAAGTGTGAGCAACATTTACAAACGCCAATTGGTTTCTTGTATTAAAAAAGGAAAAAGGATGAACATACAACAAAAAGAAGGTTACAGTGTAACTGTTTGTGTACAAGATGCATTTCATTCAGGCTGAAAGCTACAAGTTATTGGATTTGCATCAGTTTTGTATTTTTGTACAAATTTGTAAATAGGGATCTTTTTAAATTGTTGCAAAGATGTTTCTTTTGTAAAATCTTTTCAAAGTTTACATTAATTCCAAGCCTTTGTATATTTTTGAGCTGTGCAACACTTTAAGTCTTGTATTTATTTTTTAGTAAACATTGTGAAAATTCCATTGTAAATTTTTCCCCAACCATCTGCCAGTCGTCACTGGCCGCTTAGTAATTGTGAATAGAACATGCTAATAAATGTGACTGCATTGAGAAATATCACCGCCTTTACGATTGCTCATGTCCTACCCTCTGTCAATCTCTGTCTTCTCCCTGTTCGGTTTGAGTTAAATCAGTGTGAAAATTGCAGTCATATATGGGATTAAAATGTAGCACCATCACTCAAAAATTGTATAGGCCTATTATTTTATTAAGTTTCGATTTTACAATCCAGCCATCCTCAGGTCTTGCCTATTTCAAATGAACCTGAGATGTATACCCCTACTAGAAACACAAATATTCACAGTTGAAGCTCTCATCCAGGATGTTTTTAAAAAAGGATCAAAATCAAAGCAATTGTGGAAACCCTTTTGGAGAACAAGGTCAGTGAGATGTAGGGAGAGGAAAACAAGTGCTAAGAGACACAGGGGTTGGACAATGAAACTGAAACACTGGCCAAAACAGTATTTGAGGTTTCCCGCCTATATATGCACGGCTCGGTGGCCGACTTCACTGATTGCACATTCCATCAGTAAGAGCAGAGTGTGAAGGTTGAATTAGCACAGCAATGGCACAGCTGTACACACAATATTACAATCCATGCAACATAATGCGAAACACATTAGAGTTCAAAAGAGGACAAATTTTTGGTGCACGTCTCACTGGTGCATCTGTGACCAGGACAACAAGTCATTTTGGTGTCGGTTTCAATGGTGCCAGCAGTGCAAATCTTAGGCCGTGGACAGTGTGAGACATGTATTGTTCTCTGAGTCCACCTTCACTGTCTTTCCCACATCCGGGAGAGTCACAGTGTGGAGAAGCCTCAGAGAGGTTTACCACCCGGATCGTGTCATACTCATGTGGTGCTGTGTATCAGGATGATAATGCAGCAATACACACAGCAAGACTGGTCACGGAGTGATTTGATGAACATGAAAGTGAAGTTGGACATCTCCATTGGCCCACACAGTCAACAGATCTGAATATTATTGAGCCACTTTGGAGGGTGTTTTGGAGGAGCAGTTCAGGAAATGTTTTTATCCACTAGCATCATGTAGTGATCTGGTCACTGTTCTGCAAGAGGAATGGCTCAAAATCCCTCTGGCCACCATGCAGGACCTGGATCCGTCATTCCCAAGAAGAACTGAGGCTGGGTAGGCTGTATAGTTAATGAATGGCTGATGGTGCTCTAACACTAGGTGTTTCAGTTTCATTTCCAACCCCTGTAAGGTCCCACGTCAGCTATGAAGAAGTTAAAGAATCTTATAAGCACAAAACAATCGTTACGACACAGTACTACGATAAAACGATTGTCTCTGACCGGTATGCGTATGTGCGCCTGCTTAAATCGAAAGTGCTGCTGAACAGCAAATATTTTTCTTTTCCTTTGTTCATTTTGTCTTAATAATGCCACGGGTCGTTTAGACACTGGTAAAAAAAATGTGTAGTTTAATCTATAGTGTGATTTTGTCGCAAGGTGAACTGTTATACGACTGACTCACCTGATTTTCTGCCCGCCCACCCGCGCTATGTTTTCTGGCACCGCGCAGGACCTTTACGAGATCCGTTTAATATACCAGTGCGTCTTAGTTCTTACTGCTTTTGCTAATTTGCAGTTTATTATAAGCTAATGGCTCTTTTCTCTGCTTTTTTGTTTTATTTGATCAGTCCTGCTTCTATATGTTGCAGAGGTTTGGACAATTAACAGAGAAGACGTTCGCCAAGTCATTTCCATGTACATCCACTAAATGGCGCTCAATCGCCGTTATTTTAGGCGCATGTAAAGAAGGTATACAAACGGCTATGCTTGAAACGATTTCAAACATATGAAAAGAGAAAGAAGATTGTTCGGTAATAGGCGTTATTTGCATATAAATAAATTATTTGTATATCACCGTTTCCTGTTTGTAGCGTTATTCATAATGGAAAAATGCATGACGTTTTTCTTTGGAACACGTATTCTTGGCAAATAAACAGTAAATATGGAACTCTATGTGATCCAAAAATGGTCAAATAATACACAAAATTATATTTAGGCTTTATTATACAACCAATCCTTCTGATATCAGGATTCTGCACCTTTAGATGCAAACGTTTATTTTATACTGGCAGCAGGTTTCGGGACGCTGTTCCGCCGTTCGGCGCGTGCCGGGGACGCAGGGACAGTCCTGGCGGATTACTGACCTGCTCTGACGCGCAGATGCACGGCTAGCATAAGGAACGGGAGCAGTTTGTCTGGATCCCATCGGTACTGCCGGCGAACCCCCTCCCCCGCCTTGCAAACTGACTGCGAGGAGCAACGGGAAAATAAAAGATTTAACAAGCACCAGACATGTCTACTAACGGTATGAGTGACAGTACTTTGCTCGTTTCTCCGTTTCCCCGAATGTATGTAATATACGCAGTAGATCGGCTACCCAGACGCCCCGGAGTGATGTCTTGTCTGTTGTTCTGGCGGGTGATGAAGGCGTTTTTTGGACTTTCCCTCTTTACTTAGATTAAACGATCCGCGTTCCTCGTTAAATATTATGATGTTCACCCAAAAAGGGTATCAGATGAGCTAGGAATGCATCGTTTTATAACTTAATCTACTCAGCAGGGATTGAAATCAGGGAAGGGAACGCGCAGACACAGGGACAAAGGCGAGCGTTCCGGGCAGAATTAATGTCCGGTGTTTCAGCCTTAAACTGAGACAAGCACAGTTTGGAACCGATGTAATGCACAATAAATAAATTAGTAAAAATACGGGCGTTTTCTGAATGCATGCAATATATCTTATGGTACAGTGAATGACAATGCATCTGTAACGTTAGTATTTAGCGTTTAGTTCGCCGCACGATATGCAGCCGCAGACACGTTCTCCCGTTAGCAGAACCGACGGACCCAAAACAATGCAAATTACTCCAATCCGGGCAGTATCGGAAACGGAGCTTTTCCTCTCTTGTTTATATTAAGCACGGCTTAAAGGCAGCGAGGGCGTGGACGCGGGGAAGCCGGCGTGGTGGCAGTCTCCCTATTTTCTTCTGCCTCTGACCTTCCAGCAAAGTCCGCTTTGTCGCACGCATTATTCGCTGTTTAATCCTTCCCTGACCGACCCCTCGGTACATTTTTCTTTTGGAAATTTAGTTACTAGTTACACGAAGAAATAAAAAAAATGAAGCCGCTGTTTCTCGTTCCTAATGCATAAGCACAACCATAGGAGACGACCGCCGCTGTTCAGCCGATGGGCGTCTCTTTGTGCCGTTAGTGAACCAAGCGGCCGAGTTGTTTACACTTGTGTTTAGAATTTTGTAAATTTAGTATTCAGTAAATATTTATTTGCTTAAACATTCTTCCGCATGCACTTACCGTGATTTATGGAGATAAATAAATAATTTTCGTGAAACGATCAAAGAACACTGTTTCTGATGTTTACCCACTAATTATGCATTTATGAAACTATTTATTATAAAGTTGTACAATGAAACATTTAATGTGCACCTTCTATTGATTATAATTATTAATAATAATACACGTAGAGACCGTCTTTTCCTTTTGCATAACCACTTACCCAGTGGAAGGCAAGGGTGATCCCGTACACACAGTGCACCCGGGATGGGAGTCTGATCCGTCACAGGACACACATTCACGCTCACAAATACACACCACCAGCAAATCTGACACCGGAGCCTAGCCACGGGTCCTGGCACCGTGGGCGGAAACGTGCACTCTAAAAACGCCGGGTTCTTTTGCTGGGTTATTTTCAGTCCAGGTATCCAGTCCTGATCCAGCAGCCGGGTAACTGTACCCCCGTTTGTCGTGGGAACTGTTAGATGATCAACACCCAAACATCCCTCGAACTGCTGAGGTGAAATCGAACTTATAATATTTATAATAAAACAATATTGTTATTATCAACAGTTGTGATAGTTTTAAGTTCCACACTTTCTCTTTGAGTTATAATGTTAGACCATCTGTGGTCAGGGTTAGCTAGTTAAATGTGAACTAAGTGAGGGTCACGTATTGTCAGCGGGTAATTGTCGTGGAATGTTATCCTGGCAGGTTGACACCGACAGTGCACCGAGCTTACAGTTTCGCTAGAAATTCATGTTCTGAAGTTTAATTCTGCCAACAGCAATATTTACAACAACATTTACCCTAGTATTTGTCAAGTGATTGTATTTAAATATGAGACATATCCATTACAGATGATGCTGTTAATAGAAAACACAAATGAGCGATCCAGTACCAATGGTAAATGTGAGCCAGCGTAAAATAACCCAGCATGTTTTCTGTCCAGTATGTGCCCAGTGCTGGGTTGCCAGTTAACCCAGGTTGGGTTGTTCTTTCCTAGAATCCACTGAGTAACCGTGCCCCCATAAAGAGACTCATAAATAAACAAATACGGTAATCAAATTTTGATGTGGAGTTCATATGAATAATAGTTCAGATTGGTCTAATTTAGCTACACCTAGGTATAGATGTATGTATAGATATTTGTATGTATATGTCTTAATATTTACATATATCAAAATTACTATGTCACCGTACTTTACAATATGCTAGCACTATACAACCCACCAGAAGTATGTTTTCTGATGTTTATAAGCAGTTATAGTATTTAAGGCTTCATCTACCCAGATCAATCTCCAGTGAGAATCAAGGTGGAGGAGGAGTATGACCAGATCCTAGTAGAAGACCAGCAGGCTCTGGTCCCAGAGGAGCCATGTGAGATCATGAATGGTCAGGAGCAGCCGAGTAGCCCAGATTTCTCCAAACCTTACAGCCTACAGTTGGCCTGTGGTAAGTCTTAACAACTGAAGAAACACCTGACTATTCCAGAGAGGATCTGACACGTCAGCATCAGCTGATTGACGTAAAGTTTGTTTTTTTCTGTCTCAACAGAAGATACCTCAAACGACCCAACTGGCCCACTGTCTGTCACTGAGACTGCGCAAGATGGACAAGAGGTAGAGGAACAGCACTATAGTCCCAGTACCAAGGCATGGAGAAGGTCTGGGACAGACAGCATGGTAGATCAGTCTTTTGGAAGTTGTGGGACTTTGAGGTTTTCAGGGGAGTGATGATACAGCATTTAGAAGATAGTGGCTTTGGAACAGCATCAAAACATAGTGGGTTTAAGCAGTGGGGGGGGGGGTCTTGCTATTCAGTGGTCTTTGTTTCTTTTTCAGGGTTCTGAAGGTCAAGAAGAGTTTCCAGCAGAAGATATGCCAAGTGTAGGGATGGAGTATGATGGCCAGCTGCAGTTTGAGGTGAGTTCAAACCCTGCTAACACCTAAAGCCACGGGCTCCTGTGGAACATTATAAATCAGTGATGTCTAGCAGGTACATCAAAGATTATTATTGCCTTTGCAGTACTTGTAAATGCAGTTATAGCCGCAGTCACTGGCATGAAGGTCACCACTGTTTACTTCAGATGAATTCCCTAACAGAAGGTCAAGGTTAG
The DNA here is from genome assembly GCA_026777985.1 of Mormyrops attenuatus. NCBI lineage: Eukaryota > Metazoa > Chordata > Actinopteri > Osteoglossiformes > Mormyridae > Mormyrops > Mormyrops attenuatus. The sequence continues at coordinate 3,006,456 of JAODKC010000080.1, read as the reverse complement.
TGCTGCTTGTGATTAGTCGTTCTGTGACGTGTAGCAGGCCGCTGGAAACTCTGAAGATCTGTACAGCATTGACCAGCAAATAACACTCGGAGAGATTCTCACCTACTGCCAGGTGGGCAAATACCTTCTGTCCAGCTATGAAGAGTGCTCTCGCTGACATGTGTCAGGTCTTCTGGCTCAGTCTGCTTCACTTCCCTCTCCCAGGTCATGTATGAGGCGATTCAGAAACTTGATCAAAAGTTTGATCAGCTTCAGGCCAAGGTCACAAGCATACAGACTGTCCATCTCAGTCCTGGACTCTTCTCGCAGGTATAGAACTTTCCAGAGTAAATTGATAGCTGAACTCTATCTATGTCCCCTGTATGCATAGTACCTGCTATCCATGGTAGGTATGATGCTTTGTAAACTACAGTAGTTGGGATTACCTCTGGCCCATTTTAACCAGTGGAAACATGTAAGAACTACCAATCAATTATTCGTAGTTATACATGATGAACCCTAACTACTATCGGTTTTAAAGCCTCATTCAACCATCAGTAATTTTTACTGTTATCTACCAATTGACAAAATGATGCTTCATGATCCATTCGCTGTATTTTTTGACTCCACTAGATGGTGCTCTTGGTTTGTGTTGCATCTAGTGAATACAGCAAATGGGTTATGAGGCATCATATTGTCCATCACTACTGTTATCTGATGATGAGCCCAGAAGACCAAAGCAGCAAGTTAAGCAGCAAAGCTTTAGATTCAGTACTTCTCTTTCAGGGAAGTTATCGGTTTAAGCATGACTGAAGCTCATTAATACATTACTCCTGTTTCAGAAAGCCCAGATGCTCTCCAGCACCGGAGTACCTGTGCACCAGTTCAGAATGGATGGGTGCACGATAACGGACTCTGGGCTTCCCATGCCCCAGCTGGTCCGGGTAGGCTCCCCTCCGCCCTCCATCCAGGGCGAGTCTAAGAAACCGCCACCCCTCTCTCCAGCCCCGGGGGTCCCCAGCCCCCCCCGGCTGGCCCCTCAAGCACGCAAAGGCTCGCAGGTTGAAAGCACAGCAGCAGCGGGTCCCAGGGAAGGTCCGCCGGCAGCCAATACGGACACCGTTGAGACCCCTAAAAAAGCCTCTATGCCAGTGGCGGGCAGTGCCCCAAAGACTGCCCGCAAAAGCCCACCAGGAGCCAACCCTGGGAAACATAAGACAGGTCCTGAGAGCCATTTGTTTATTAGTGCTTTTGTGCCTCTAACTTACACATTTGTCCACAATTCAGCCATAAAATGCATATGAATGTAGTGTTATCGCCCAGGTGCTGGTACACAAGGAGAAGATGACAATGTGAGATGCAGAAAATGGAAGCAAATTGGAAGTAAACCCATAAACAACTCTGGAAAAAATTAAGAGACCACAGCAACATTTTTAGTTTCACTTATTTCTCAGTTTATGGGAATGCCTCTGTGTAATATATATATATATATATATATTGCAAACTCCAGCCTGGCTCTTCCCTGCTTCTCATTGACTAAGCTGTCCTAGCAATCCTGACTGTCCTAGCAGTGCACTTCACACCACTTAAGGTTTCCCATTGTTTTTGAAGGTCACTTGAAGAGATCCTCAGATTTATAAGGCACTGCTGGAAAGTTGACAGTCATCTCTGGTATTAGATAGTTTCTTCTGCCCTCTGCCTGGCTGGTTTTTGGTTATTCCCAGTGTCTCCTGCTTCACCTTACAAACTTTGAGCCTGGAAGCAGCCTGCCGTGCAGTGTAGCCTTATACCAGCAGAACCAGGATTAAACTAGGATTTAAAAATGTGGATTTTTTAAACATATAGAGGAGTCTCTTTATTTTTTCCAGAGCTGTATACTCATGTCTGACTCCTCCCCCTTTCCAACAGTGTGGCTGGGGGACCCCAGGCGGAAGGTGCGTATCCCCAGTAGCGTGCTGCAGAAAGCAGTGGGTGCTATGAGCCCCCGGAGCGCTGTGCGCCTCCTTCTGCGAAGCCTTTTCCCTGTGGAGACACTGACTTCCAGCAACATCATGGGCGACTCTGTGAGGGGCCTGAAGAAGCTGGACCCCAACAAGATCTCAGCCATGAGAGGTAGCTGAAGAGAATGACTGCTTGTAATTTCCCCTGAAGTTAATAGGCGTAATCCCTTCTGCTCTGCCAGTTCTGTAGGTATAGATACTGGAAACTCTTTTATGTTGTTCAGTCCAATAGCTCCTCTGTGTCTTTCCCAGAATGGGTTGCAAAGAAATTTCCGACTTTCGATCTGAAAGAGAATGGCAGGGATTGGAAAGCCTGCGTCTCCATCATGAACTCCACTGCCAGATACCTCCGATTTGAGGCCAAAAAGCAGAGGGTGAGCAGTGTGGACATCTGGGGGACTCCGGCAGCAGGCAGGGCTGCAATTTGGGAGCTAAGCTTGGGACCAACAGGCAGCCAGATCCATTTCCAGAGAGGGTTGTGCTGCTGTTACCTCAGAACCAGAACAACTTCAGTAGAAAAGAAGCAGGAAAAGAGAAACATCGGTAGGCTGTGTAAATCTCTAAAAATGTTGTTCATGCTTTCTTCTGGCATCAAGAAACCCAAGGTGCAGAGTGACGCTGCCAGTGACCCGCTGCCGCCCGCCGATCCTGACCCGCCTGCAGTGAACCCTGCCGCCGAGATCGACGTGGAGCTGTCCGACGGTGAGGGAGATGGGCCCATTTGCTCCCGCAAGGCCTCAGCCTTAGTCCCCCAGCAGAGGGCACCGGAGAGCAGCTTGAAGCCCAGCCTGGGGAGTGGAGAGACCACCAGTGATGACACACTCGGTTAGTCGGCTTAAGTTCCTTGGTAATATTTAACCCATGAATGTTACTGCTAATATTGTTAAAATTCCTCAGCCCATTTTGTTTGTTTAAAATGTATCTGAATGATTGCTGTGTCCCACTAGTCAGGGATTGTGTGTATGACTCAGTGTATATATCACACTTTACATCCACATTCTTAATTCTCAGACTGCAAATTAAAATAAACAGTTACGTCCGTTTTTTGCCAGTCCACACTAATTCAGAGAATTCCTAATCAGGGTTGAGCTTTCATTTTGAAGTAGTCACATAAATATCAAATCCAATCCAGTAGGTGGCGACACTGAGTTCTTTTGTTTTATTGCAGAGTACTTGGGGTCTCCTAGCCGACAGGTGAAGGTGCCACAAGTGGCCATGTCCACAGCGCGCCTGCGCAGTCGGCCAGAGCTGGTCGCCCGCTTTCTCATCAAGTACCTGTTCCCAGAGCACGTGCTGGTCAGGAGCAACGTTTATGGGAACCGAGAGCATGGCATCCAAGCTCTTGACCGAAATAAGATCAGCGCACTCCGAGGTGAGGGTGATGGCCAGTGAAATGTGAGAGATCTCCCAGTCGTCACTTAAACTGCCTCCCATTATCCAGAACCAGCCTGATTATTAAGGGGCTATAGTATACTTTTCCAGTTTTCCCCTTTCCTTTGTTATGTCATATAACTATATGTGCATGTAAACAGTCTGCAAAGTCTTAAGGCCCAAAGGACACATACAAGGGAGTAATGCTGCATTCCATTTGAACTCGTAACTCAGAAATTCTGAGTTTCGAGTCGGAAATTTCAACTGGAACACCCCCTCAACACCCCCAAGTCAGAATTCTTGTGAACTCGGAGGAATTGACACCCAGAGCTCAGAATCCAAGATGGCAGCGCCATTTATCAACAGAACTTAAAGCTGTAGTTTTATACTGTTTAACTGTTAGCACTTATTTCTTATTCATGGCTCATTAAATCAGTCGTACACACAGTACTGTCCAACCGCTATCTGTGGACGTGTTGCTGTGGTGTTTTTATATGCAAAATACTGAGTAATGTGTTGTTATCCACTGATATTGCTAAGAATTGCTAACAATTAATCAGGCTAGAACTGGGGACAATTTCATTAAGCAGGATTTTTTGCTTAAGCAGACAACTTGTCGGATTTAAGGTAGTCTGGGCTAAATGTAAGTGAACGAAGATAACGGCCATTTAATCTGGGGTAAATTAAATCCGACAAGTTAGCTGGGTAAGCAAAAATTTTTCCTTTTTGAAACGGGTACCTGATTTTGCTAAATGGCTTTCCAACTTGCTGTACTGGAACGCTGTGACGTCATTCCCAGTTCCGAGTTCCGACCTCTGAGCTAAATGGAACATAGCATAACTCTCACCACAGAAACCATTCTTCTCTAATGTGCCTGAAATGCCTCATTGGAATTTTAGCCCTTATTTCCGTGACATGGTGAGGTCACCTCATAACACAATCCTTATTGGTCACCGACGTGCAAGAATCTGTCTGCAGACTGCAGGACAGGGGCAGAATGTGTAGGGAAAGCTGACCAATCACAGTACAGTGGGCTTATCAGGGGTGGGGCTTAAAACTTTAACAAAGCATTTCAGACAGTTATAGACAGTGTATAGTATGAGGAAATGTGTTTTGGGAAAATTGTATGTGTTTTTGGAACATTGAAGCATGCAAATCTATTGTAGTAGGCATCAAAAATAAAATTAAGAAGAGTGAATATGAGCATAATAGGGCCCCTTTAATTGGTTAGATTTTCCTTTAAATGGGGATTATTATTGGGCCACTCAGAGAACCCTGTAGGTTGTAACTTGTTGGCAACTACAGGGTATCATGTTTTGGCTCTGTCAGTTTCCCACTGGCTTCTTAAATCGTACTTCCGTTGGGGAGTCTGATATATTTTAACAAAGACAGCCCACCACGAGGTCCTGCAAATAAAAAGCGATGTGGTGTGCTTGGCTCGCATGGACGCGTGTCTGAAACCAGCTCTGACTTACAGAGCACCTGAAGGATCGCTTCCCCTGGATGCTGCTGGAGGAGAACGGACAGGACTGGAAGGTGTGCGTGGGAGCCATCAACAGTACCATCCGCAAATTCCGTCACGACCTGAAAAAGGGCAAGACCCGCAAAAAAGGCAGATGAGAGCAGACCCAGAGCTGAAGAGGACCCGAGAGAGAAGATGGAGGCGAAGGGGTTCAGAAAGGAGACAGGGAAGCAACAGGGGCCTGAGAGGGATGTCCTCTTAACATGCACTGTAACCACGAGCTGGACCGCTGGGCTCTCTGAGTCCACCATTGAGCTATGCTAAGAGCAGCTGGTCCCTTTAACTAGAAGGTTCATTGGCTGTCTAATGCTCTGGGCTCCATAGTTTCTTAGTTTTTATTGTCGAGCATATTTATTTTGAGATCCAGATTTGGAGCTGCTGATGTTTATGCACTTTTGCCACTTGGTTTGTTTTCAAAGTAATTTGTCTGACAAATTTGACATGTAGCAACTCTGTGCTCTTTCGTCTTTGGAAAGGACATTCGTTGATGTTCTTTTACGAACCCAAAAGGCATATTAATGAGCATTTATTTATTTATTTATGAGAAATTTTATGGAAATTAATATATTTTCTCAAAATCTACGTGGGTGTTGTGGTATATTGTAGAATGTGTGAATTGACTGTGTGTACACATATGTGGAAGACCAAAGCAAGTTTACATTACAGTTGCAGTGTGTGTAATTATTTTTTTTAAGTTTGCATATATGGTCAGAAGACCCACTACTGATTCGTTGAAAATGATTAATTGGAATAATGTTCAAACCGGATGACCTTCGCAACATCCAGATTGCGATGCTGGATCATAAAGGAAAACGCGGATTAAATGTGGTTGCTAATAAGGAACATTTGGAATCATGTCCCAGCAGCACAATTAAATCCCCCCCACCCCGAAAGGACACCGCATGGTTCACTGTCTCTGATTCAAATAATGCACAATTGATTATCGTACATTGAAAATAGTAGTATTGGAAGCAAAATATTTATCTACTTTTCTGGTATGATTTCACCAGAGGATAAACGAAGTTGAAATAAAATTTCCTAAGTGCGCAAATTTTGTACGTCAGGCGTTCATGCCTATCGCTGGTGTCCGTGTAGAATGCCATCGAACTTTGCAGTGTAAAACCACCTTTTTTAGTGATAATTTGAACTCCCATAATTACGCAGTGAGGTTAAGGGCACGTTATTTTAGGGCTGCCGCCGATTAGTCGATTACGTCGACGCTGAAAACGCGTAGACATCAGTATTTTAAACCAACTCAACGTTCTTTTTTTTATTAAATGACCATTATGATTTCTCAAAAGCTTCGATGCTTCGAGCTAACTAATGTTTTCCTTTGACATCACTGCGTAATTATGGAAGTTCAAATTATCACTAAAAAAGGTGGTTTTACACTGCAAAGTTCGATGGCATTCTACACGGACACCAGCGATAGGCACGAACGCCTGACGAGAAAATACGCATGCGTTATTCTGGACCGTCAGAATAAGAAAAACCACTGGAAGCGATGTCTGATCATGTTTATTAAATTACCATTAGTTCAAATAACTTTTTAACATCTTTTGTCATTGTAGCTGCTAAATGCACTCATTATTTAAGCCATAAAGTTGTCTGCCTGCTACCTTAGAATCTCCATTAAGGTGTTTGAGAAAATGTTTAGGCTAAACACTGGGCTTAGTCATTATGTGTTCGTGCGCATTGGGATTATCGGGACCAGTGTCATTATCATAAACTCAAATGAAAACGGACACTAAACAAATTAAAATAATTCGTGAAATAAAAATGAAAAGTATATTTACCAAAAAAGTTTCGGAATTTAATCATCAAAAAGCAGCGCCACACCACCAACATCAGTTTGCCTCGTTTATCCACAATATCTCCTCTTTCAAAAGATGATGTACGTGGTTGGTGACCTGTCCCTTTCTTGACTTGAGTGCTTATTGTGTCCATGATTTACCAAATCTGTCGCATGTAGCGTGCTCCAGTAACCGAATTTAATAAGCATAAGGATACGCCGGATTTATGCAGATTACTAACTTTAATCTTTCAGGCATACTACTAATTTGCTTATCATATTGTCGCCCAAAATAATGTTCGTATAATGCCGAACAGCCGGCGTTCGTTATCTAAAGGCCCCTGCAATAACATACAGATTGTTGTTGACAAAATAAAATTAACAAATTAAACGGTCTATTTGTTTTCGTGAGTAAAATTAGTAGTTTAGATTAATCGACCAATCGGCACAATAGTCGATAGATTAATCCGTAGAAAAATAGTCGTTATAGTGGCAGCCCTAGTATATCTGCGTGGATGTCGGGCTTACCAGGTCAACAAAATGACAAGTTCCTGCAGCATGTTCGTCCAGATGGCCACCTACGACTTGAAACAATCCAGGTAAGTAGGTTCTTCCTCAAAACATCGTGTTTACTTGTCCAAAGATTAAAAATTAGATACCGTACTGTAAATAATGAAAGATTTACTATTCGGATTAAACCGTCAAATTTGATTTCAGTTAAACCGCGGCTTCGTCACCACCTGCCGCTAGACCCTTCAAAATGATTTCACCATCACTAGGCGTGATCTGTTGCTATCTGGTAAATTATGTTGGTGACGCCAAGTAAGTGGTTAAATTTGTGTTTTTGCCCCAAATTAAACAGGGACTGGGGATGTCTATTGGATTTTTGTCCTTGGGGGTACAGATTTGAGAGGTTGTACCTTTTAGAGAAATTAATGAACCGTCTTTCCTTTTTTTAGGAGATAAGATATGTAAATACATAAATTAAAATAAATACGTGTATATACATTTAAAAATACATCGGTGCAGTTAGACATATCTCCAGTAGATGGTGCAAGAACAAAATTCAAAAATGTCTTAGTCTATACTTTATTGTGACTTTGCTCAATCTCTGGATAAAAGGTTTCAGTAGGATGGATGGATGGATGGATGGATCGATCAAGACTTTATTGATCCCACACTGGGGCAATTTACTTGTTGCAACAGCCAGTAAATAAAAAGCAATAGAAAAGAAACAGACCAAAAAAAAACTGTAACAAATACGATAACTAATACAATTAGTGCACACAATTACATTTATTGCACAGACCAAAATGCACATACATACGTATACACATACATACAGATTGCACCGAGTGATGTAAATATAGTTGTATTGCACAATATACAGAACAGTGACATAATTTATGAACTTTAGGTGACTGAGGTGTTATAGAGTCTGATGGCAGATGGAATGAAAGACCTGCGGATGCGTTCCTTCTTGCATGTTTGACGCAGTAGTCTGTAGCTGAAGGAGCTTCGTAATGTCCTTACTGTGTCATGCAGGGGGTGAGAGGGACTGACCATAATGGATGTAAATTTGGCCGGCATCCTCCTCTCAGCCACCTCCTCAGTGGAGTCCAAAGAGCAGCCCAGGACAGAGCCAGCGCTCCTGACCAGTTTGTTCAGTCTCTTCCTGTCCCTTCCTTAGCTCCTGCACCCCCAGCAGACCACCGCGAAGAATATACACAGATGCTACCATAGTGTCGTAAAAGGTCCTTAGTAGTGTCCGGCACATACCAAAGGACATCAGCCTTCTCAGCAGGTGGAGACGGCTTTGCCCCTTCTTGTACAGGGCATCTGTGTTGTGTGACCAGTCCAGTTTGTTGTTTATGTGAACACCCAGATATTTGTACACAGACACAACCTCTACCTGCACTCCCAGAATGTTCCCTGGGGCAGATGGAGTCACCTTGTGGCGGAAGTCAATTACCATCTCCTTTGTCTTACTGATGTTTATCAGGAGGTGATTCCTTCCACACCATTCAACAAAGTTGGCGATGATCCCCCTATATTCCAGATCGTTACCCTTCGACATACATCCAATGATGGCTGCATCATCAGCGAACTTCTGGAGGTGACAGCTGTCTGTGTTGTGTCTGAAGTCCAATGTGAACAGTGTGAAAAGGAAAGGGGAGAGCACTGTACCTTGCGGAGTCCCCGTGCTGCAGACTACAACATCACACACACAGTCGCAAAGTTTCACATACTGTGGTCTGTTAATATCTATATTTATTAGTTCAAATCTTCATATTAATATAAGTATTGTAGCAAAATTAAACATTTAAAGTAAGGCATACATCTTAGTCTGTTGTTTATTTTTTGTGTTCCTATACTAGCAGTTATTGGTCATGCAGTACATAAGATGTACAGAAACGTTACTAGTGTTTCAGAAGGTTGTTATGATGCATATGATTATTCCTGGAGTCAATGCTGCACATGTATAATATTAAGTTTAATGAAGACTGTGAATATGTGTTTTCCTCCTGCTCTCTGTTCCAGTGGCTCTGCGTTTCAGCGCCGAAAAGATGTCTGTTTCTCCATCTGGCACTTCCCTCCCTCCTCCCCCCCCACTACAAGATTGCAACATTGCATCTTCTGCTTGAGCTTTCTGACGGATGGTTGAAGCTCATGGGCCTGGTTTGGGGCCGATCTGTGGATCGCTTATCAGCTTGCCCCAGAATAGCCATCAGATTTATGAGCAGATGTCATAAGCTGTTGCTCTGTTTTCTGACCATTCTAGGCATGCTTAGATCATGTATATGTGTCCCCTGTTTGCCATTTAATGAGATTTGGCAACCATTTTGCCCATCTTGTTTTTATTAGCTTAAACAGTGCATGCTAGCCCCTCCCACCAGGACTGAGAAGTCAGTCCGTCACTCTGAATGACGGGAGCAGTAACATTTTTAGACCTTCAGAGCACCTTGCATCGATCTCCTAGGAAGTAAAGGCTTTAAATCACATGACACAGCCTCAGCAGCTCCTGTGGCACTTTTACTGTATGTTGGATCAGGTCCGAGGCAGCAATACTGTGTCTTTGAGACATTTCCTGTTTGGAGGGATTCAAGTTTTCCATTTGCTTTAAGAGAGTAGGACAGAGAGGCTGGCTTGATGTTTTTCAAACCTCCAACTTGCCTGGATGGTACTGGAGAAACTGTGCAGAACCCAATGAATGGAGGGACAAATAACAGAGAGAAGCCTGTGGAAGACAGCAAACGGGGAGAAGGGTCAGCTGTGGATGGTGGGGGGGGGACAAGAAGGGCCTCCATCCACAGACCTGCCCCCCCCCAACCTTATGATGGGGAATGCAGGGAGGAGGGAATCAATCAAAGCCACAGCAGGGAGTCCAGTAGCCAAACCCCTCCACACTGTACAACTTATTTTTCTCCCACCATACCCCTAGTCCTAAGCAGCCCACGCCAACCCTTTCTCAAAAATTCCCAGCATTTCTGGGCTGGGGGGGCGCCGAAAGCAAACATGTTCGAGTGCCCCCCCCCTCCCCGTGCGCGGTGAGGGCGAGGCTGTTGATCTTGGTGAGCTCCTGCTGTTTGGACAGAGGGCTGTATCAGACCCCGCTCCGACCTGACATAATATTGACCAGTCTTCTCTTATCACTGAGACACGCCAGAGCTCATTATCTCCTTCACACCCCACGTTTTGATACAAAACAAATACTTTCTACACTGAGGTCATCCTGTTTCTATTCTATCACAGCATGGATATACAGAAATCAATCTGTCCTTTTACCTGTATACTACTGTCAAACAGTACATAATATTACTGTCATGGTTTTCTGGGGAATCCAGGTTTCTGGGTCTATTTTGCATCATTATTTTATAATGTAGTAATGAGAGTTTGTCCTGTTGTCTTTCATAGCCTCGTTTCAAACTAACGGACCACCAAAAAATGTAACTGAAAAACAATTTGGAGAAGATCTTGTAATGTTATACAGTCCATTGTCAATAGCCGCTCAGTCGATCAGGGGGTGCAGTTATACAGAGCCTATTCCCAGAAGAAACAAGAGGAAGAGAGCACCTTGGATGGGATTCCGGTCACCTGCACACACACAGAATAACACGTGCGTAGATTCACAGGCACAGTCACACACCAGGACCAGTTCAGGTCCCAGTTCACCTGAAGCACAATATACACCTCAGTGTTTCTCCTCAGGAATTTTTTTACTTCTTCTTTCTGATAATGTCTGTTTTCCCCCGACTTCCACTTTACTTTTTGGGCAGTACACAAATAACCTCAGATGGCTGTCCATTATCGCGCCTGGCTTACAGGCTGGACAACAGCTTTTTTGTCTGCGGTGCCAGGTTCCTGAAGTAAGTTATCAGCGAGTGTGTAGGTCTGACGCCTGGTGCATGGGGCTCGCACAAAGCGCTCGGCTGTTCCATAGTCGTGCGGGGATTTGGGGAGGGGCATTGATAATTGATTTTCCCCACCCAGGATTTGGAGAGCCGCTTCCAGGGCAAGGAGACCATCCTGCTCTGGCGCTCGAGGTTAGGGGCTGAGTTGCGGGGGGTTGGGGGGGGGTCTGTGCCCTACTGGAGGTCTGTGGTGGAACAATGAGCCTTTTTAGATGCAGGGACTAGCACCCACCCTCATGCTGCTGACACATTCTTCACCCTGGTTTGAAACCCTCCCTTCCAAAAGGTTTAGGGTTAAATCTGGGGCGGGCGCCGGCGGCCCCCCCCCGCCGACGGGGGGGGGGGGGGGGGGGGGGGGGGGGGGGGGGGGGCCGCGGGGGGGGGGGGCGGGGGGGGGGGGGGGGGGGGGGGGGGGGGGGGGGGGGGGGGGGGGGGGGGGGGGGGGGGG
>JAODKC010000080.1:2949425-2962830 GCA_026777985.1 Mormyrops attenuatus | reverse complement strand
ATTGGGGAGGGGCTCCTGTTGGCTGCATTATCGCCCCAGACGGCCCCCTTCCCCCACCCAGGAAGGGGCAGTGGGCGGTAGGATTAGGGTGGCGGGGGGGGGGTCTCTGGGTAACCCAAGCCTATTCAGAAGTCCCCAGAGAGCTGAGTGAAAGGCAACTACAAAAAAGCAGGAAACAGTAGCGCATAACAGCATTAGCCGGCTTGAAAGTGTGTTTTTTAATCTTTATGACGCAATGGAAGGCAGACAAAGGGGGTTTAATCTGCCGCACGAGCAGCCAGGACGTGCCGCACACTCATTACAGATTTCCCCAGGAGAAGCTGCTCTCCGCAGCTCACAGTGCGAGCACATAAGCGGCTGTAACAGGGCTGGCCTGTCTGAGACATCATTTTATTGTTAGGCACTGTGACAGTCATCATTCTGGGGGGGCGAAAGCCAAAAGATAAAAATATTGTCTGGGTAGGAAAGACAAACACACACACACACACGTTTGTATCCATATCTTTGTGGGGGCTCTATGGGAAGAACCCTAATCGCAACTATGACGACCTTAACCCCCACCCAGCTCTAACTTAGCCATAAGTAACCAAACAAAATACAAGACTTCTGGGATTTTTAGTTTTTCGATTACAGATTTTTATAAAATTGAGTTTCCCCTCATGGGGACTGAAAAAAATGCCCCCCCACAGCATCAAAATAGCAGGTTTTTATCACATTGCGGAGACATTTGGTCTCCATAATGTCATATATAGATAATCCACACAGACAGACTTTGTGTGCTTCTACGTTATTTTGCGAATGCCTGCCTGCATGAAAGGCCAGTCTGGTAACAGGAAACCAAACAGTGAAGAGATAAAAACAAGCAACGAGCCTTTTCATCTGCTACAGAAACAGGCCTACAGTCAAGTTAAAAGTCCCAGAATGAACTTGTTCATTCAATAGTAAATTCTACATTTAAACACAAGACACCACCGTAGAAGCTGCAGAGGGTTTTTCCTGTTTAACTGTTAATAAAAGTATCAATATATATGTATTTTTAAAAGATCTCCTTTGAGAGGAACTTAATTAGAAATGTTGCAAACAGAGAAAACATCCCCTCTTCACCAGATAGACAAAACGCATCAGAGTGACACGTCGGGGCGCCGCAGCCAAAGCGAGAGGTTGTGCCTCCAGCTTGTGGTCATCCCATAAAGTCATGACGTTTCCCAGAAGCAGCCAAGCCCTGAGCAGGGAGGGATCTGTAGGTCTGTACTGATTTGCTTAGGAGTCCCTGAGCAGAGAGGAGCAGAGAGGAGCAGAGAGGAGCTGAGGGTCCCCAAAGAGAAAGGGCTATTTTGCATTTTAGAAGCTCCCCCTGTCTATTTGCCGTTCGAAGCGTCTGAAGACGCCGGCGATTCCTCTCTTGTTAGTAACCCTGCTGACAGCGACCCCAGGCAGGCAATCTGCCGCACTTCCAATCGGCACTAACACCCGGGCAGAGCCTGTGTGGGGGCCACACGCCGACTGCCCCACTTCCAATCAGCACTAACACCCGGACACAGCCTGCATGGGGGCCACACGCCGACTGCCGCACTCCCTATCGGCACTAACACCCGGGCAGAGCCTGTGTGGGGGCCACACGCCGACTGCCGCACTCCCTATCGGCACTAACACCCGGACAGAGCCTGTGTGGGGGCCACACGCCGACTGCCGCACTCCCTATCGGCACTAACACCCGGGTAGAGCCTGTGTGGGGGCCACACGCCGACTGCCGCACTCCCTATCGGCACTAACACCCGGACAGAACCTGTGTGGGGGCCACACGGCAACTGGGGCTCCCTGCACATGCGTGGTATTTTCATTAAGATTAAGCATGCACACACTCACAGACCATCCCCCCACCCCTGGCACTCATTTCAGCCAGCAGAGCCCTGGGATAAACAATGGAGAGCATCAATGTGGAAAAACCAGGACCCCCCCCCCCCACTTCAGCCCACTAGGCTCATTAGGGGAGCAATATCTGCTAATTAGGATCTAATAGAGGAGCAGCTGATGTTGGGCTCGTTAAACAATAGGGTCAGCTCCAGCTGAAGGGGGAGGACAGGGACATGGGGGTTGGGAGATACATAAATGTGCCACCTCCCTCCATACTACCTAACCCCTCCCCTCAAACAAACACACACAGCAAACAGTCACATACCCACACACATACATACACTCCATCAATGTTACTTGCCTCTGGTGCATAAACTGAGGCACAATCATGTCCGTGCATAGCAAAATGCCCCATTTCCCGATAAAGCCTCCCGGGCCTCATGGGTAGCTGCTGACCAGCACGGAACCCAAATGTTTAAAACGTGATTTTAAAACGGCGAGAGAGATTAAGGCAGCCTGACAAACAGCAGGATGGCACGAAAACAGCCTGTCTGAACAAAGGGCAGGAGGAACATCACAGACCCTTGAATGACACGGTAGTAACACACAAGGGCTTCAGAATCACTTGGCCATCAAATGCAGAAATGACATTTCAACATTGCCAGAGCTCTGCTGGTGGAAAAGTGGCAAATCCTGCATCTGAGCGGCACCACTCAGGAATGCACTCTCTTGTTCACGTGCACCTCTCAAAGGAAGCGTTACATTGCCAATTAACACCTGATAACATCAGAAACATTCACACCTCAAAAGAGACTTCTGCAATTTCCTGTAATCCATCTAAGCAGTCAGATGGTCACCCTGTGCAGTTTGTAAGGGATGAACATTGCTAAATACAACCCTAACCTCACTGAGACTGTATCCTTTGGGCCACACACATTATAAAACCCAAAACAGACTAGAGGACTCTCAGACCACAAATGACCAGCTCTGACCCAGAGCAGGATGGAACAATCAGTGCCTGACAATACAGTCTTAGTAAGATGTGACTGACGGGGACATGAACACTGCACTGAGCTTCTCCCTTTGTCTGGATGTAACAGCACCTAACATATGTGCATGCATTACTGCCACTCAAACAAAGATGGAAAAAACCCTTTTGGGGAAAAACATGAAGGTCCGCATGATTTAAGCTTTTTTTTATATATATATAAAAAAGGCAATTGGGAGAAATACCGCAAAGGAAAACAGATGATGTAATGTGAAAGACAGACCTGAGTAGCAAACTGTACTGAAATCTTCAGAAAAGATCACAACAGGCTGCACTCCAAACAGGAGAATGGCAGTACAACGTTGCAGGGCATTATCTGTCCGATTTCATATCAACCCCAACAGAAAGCACTCAGGAGGAACATAACATGGAAGAAGCCGGGGATAGCTCTCATTTCACAACATAATCCACTGGCCTTTTGGTTTCACCCAAACTTCTGGAAGAGTATGACTGTAAGCGCCGAAGCCACCATGAAGACTGTACTGTGACCTTCCTGAATGTGGCTGAACCCCATCATACGGCTGGCGTATGTCACACCAACTCTAGTGTTGCTTCGGTGATCCACAGCCATCAATCTAAAAATTTTAGACTACTTACATACAAAAGAAAACAATAAATCTATAGTAAATAAAACTAATTATTAAAAAAAATCTCATAACTTTTTCCACACTACACAATGTGACACAGTCAGAAAAATTGTGAGGGTGCACATCTTATCCTGACTAAATATGCCAGTATGTGTACATCAGTTAAAACGTTTCATGATCAATGAGCTATGGACCTATTACATATAAGATCAGAATCGTGTCCCTTTTTATAGAAATGGAACAAAGTGAGAAACTCCACAAAGACAATATAATGTAACATCTGAGAAAGCAAAGCCCAGCTTTAAATAGGGAGGCCTTTGCTGTATTATTGCTTTAAACAGTTAAACTATCCTTGAGAATGTTTAGCACCTACATCTGCTTGCTTATTTAACAAGCCTCTAGATTGTAGTGTTCAGTCATCCCCAGCCATCACTGGCCCCAGGTGGGTCCCGGCATGCGAGTAAATATTCAGACCCCTAGCGCATAAAGCAGGTCATGATCTGGGCCCGAACTGGTGATGGAAAAGACACTTTGATCCCATTAAATTAGTCAGCCTTGGGGCAACTGAGAGGCAATGGAATGCTAGAACTACCGGGGGGGGGCAGCTTTGGGAGCTCTAAGTAGCAATGTTTAACACAGAGGTCCTTTGTGACTTCAAGCACATGGAAAATGTCACAAGCAATGACAGAGATATGTCACACACACACACACAATCGCATATTTTAACATGAGCTTATGACCAGAAGGTTCCCCATTCAGGTCCTTGGGAAAGATCCTGCGCCATATTTGAGCAAGATACCCATCTCTCCTCAATACATACAACCAGAATACACCTAAAAGCTTAAACCTTTCCCACAAATCAATGGCCCAGCTAGGTCGTAGTTAAGCATTAGTGGTTAGTCCAAAAACTTCCCAACAAAGTAGTACTAACCGTAGATTTGGTGCCAGAAAACGGTGGGAAAGAGGCAGCACTTCAAAACTGCACGAAACCCGTGAAAGAACTACCAGACCCATCTGCAGGAGCATTTCCATACTAGCAAAGGCACAGCGCCATCTAGTGCTCAAACACATAACTGAGCCTCATATCTGAAAACATTAATACAATCCTGTTTATATAAACAACCACCGAATCGGCCCGATATACATACAGCCAGACAAACTCTGGCTGCGCTGCATTCAGCGTATACTTCTGCAATGTTAATCAGCCAACATGTGGGGATTCTCCTAGTCTAAATCACAAACGTGAAAGGGTTTTGGATTTCCAAGTATTTTATAGTCCATCGCTGAAATGACTGGACATGACTGCACTGACATTCAGATTAGGAACGAAGCAGGAACGCTAGCATCAGTGCCTTCACATTACAAGAATCCACTGAGGGTCTAGAATCGGAATTAGGTACTTCTGAACAACGAGTAACATACTACGAAAATATTCATATACTGAATTTATAAACAGACACTGTACAATTTAATAATGTCTGTGACATGATATCCACTTCCCACAATGCACCTGTCCACCCTTACCCCAGACATCTTGAGTGAGTGAAGCAAAAACAGTGCATATTTTCAGCAGAATATCTTAAGTTATATTATTACAAAAGTTCAGTTTTTAATATTTTTTCCACACTTATTTCAATGTGACAACTTAACCAACTTTTTTAAAGATGGTGGCAGTGGCACCCCGTGATTTAAACAAAGGGTGACGCTACACAGCCAGTGGAAAGTCAGGCATTTGTGCTAGTCACATTCTGAAAAACTCCAGTATACTGCTACACAGTAGTTATCATCCTAGCTCTTCACACGCCAGCATTTGGTTTGTTCTGCTAAACAGACAATGGCCTCTTTGATGGACAAGCATTAAATAAAAAGTGTACTTCTTGTAATAATTCAGAATCATTAAAAAACATGCTTGTCCACAGTATGATTTAGCAGCTCTTCAGACTTCAAGCAAAACTTCAAACTGCATCGCCCCCTGCTGGAAAAACTTACTGCTGTTTCCTGGAGGTTGCAGGCTGTGCTTGGTTATTAAGCACCAGCCCACAGGGAAGATGTCTCGTGAATCGTACTTGCACCAGTAGTCGAAGGCACCTCTCCAGCCATCGAATGTGATGAAGACCTCGTCACCTTTGACCTCACCGATGGTGGCGGGGCAGATGAGATAGGGGTTCTTCCTATCTACAGCCTCCAGCTTCATTCCCGCCCGGAAGTTGTTCTGAGACGGCCTCAGCGGCTCCTGGATGTGAAGAAAGAGGACCTGGAAGAGCTGTCCTTTCCATGGCCAAATTGGGGATGGTGAAGGACTTGCTACCTTTTTGAAAGCCGTTGGGGGTGCTATCTCTGCCCCACTTAAGGTCCTTAGCAGAAACATAGGCCATGAGGATGCATTCATTCTGAATCCTGTCATGGTAGGGCCACAGTGGGAAGGTAAAGAGAGGAACAGGGTGATGAGCTGTACCATAAAAAACACACACTGTCCAGGTCTCATTAAGATCAGTTGTGAAGCATCTAGCCAACTAACAAACACATTCTAAAAGACTTCAGTGGAACCAAGCTGCAGGGCATCATGGGAGCAGAGTGACCCTCACCCAGCGGAGGTTGCAGCATGCCCCCCGCCTTCTCACAGGTTCCGACAGCCTGGATGTCGGACGAGTCCACCAGCCTCCAGAAGTCATTGGTGTTGTCGCTGCCGTCCAGTCGCAGGCGCACTCGCATACCAGCCAAACCCATGACCGAGGCGATGCAGACAGAGGTAGAGTTACGGGGGTCATGTGCCTCCAGCTTCATGCCCACCTTGAAATCATTGCTGGGAGGGACCCTTGACTGGAGACAGCAGGGGCCACAGAGCCCAGGATTTTTTTTTTTTACTTCAAAGTAAATGCATTTCAAATAAGGTTGAATTTGAATTACAGCAGTTTTAATAAACATTTAAATTGTACTTTACAAAAAAAATCAATTTACTAGAGTCTATAAGTAAATATATTATTAGTGATGAAAAAAATTCGAAGCTCTGCCCCTCTCGAGGGCCAGCAGGACGCCAATGGAGTGGCACACCTGTCTAAAACAGCTGGGAGGAGCAGGTGTTGATGACGTTTCCTTCAGGTATTCCTCCCAACTGAAAGTCTCTAAAGACAAAGGGAAAATTTATAAAGGTGCAGCCAATTAAATGAGCCAAAATATGACCCTTTCAACCATCAAAAGAGGGATCTAACAGTTTGTCGCAAGTGCAAAACGACTTTTAAACAGCAGAGGGCAGTAAAACAGCAATGTACCAATTTAAACAGTGTAACAACAGAAATTTTAATCTATTCAGACGACCTTTGGCGGTAAGGGAGGAATCCAAAGAGGCGCCGCCCTTTCCAGGCTTTTCCCTTTTCCATCCTTTTTGGTCTTAAAAAATAAACATAAAAATCCCTTTGTAGAATGAAAACACATCAATCACATCAATATAAACAGCCTGTAAAATCCAGTGTCACAAGCAGTGGCCTTTATCTACATCAGTTTTGCTAAGAAATAACATCCCACAAGGTAACTGTAGTCAGTCATTTTTCAATTATTTTAACATTTGCAAATTTCTCTTTTCCATGTCCAGAGTCAAACTGCCCATTATATTTACGTGAATAGTTACAGGAAACACTGTTACCTTTCACGGGGGTGCGACCCATGTCGCCCAGCTAAGGAGGGGCACCTCAGCCAGGGAGGGGTTGGGGAGGGGTCGATGTCCCGGTGAACGTGCCACTACTGGGCCCTAGGCTGGCATTCTGGGGTGGGGGGGAGCAGAGGGAGGAGGAGAGGGCGTGAGAGATGCAGGCCAGGCCTGTGCTGCACGTAATTCCAGGGAGAAGCAGGGAACGAAGCGGGGGAAGAACCGTCCCTTTAAGAAGAAAAGGACCAAGCAGCTATAAAGACAGCTCACCTGAATAGCTGCTATAAAACTACCCACAAAGGCCCAGGCAACGGAGAAGAACGTGGCCAATTCATCCATGGCTGCACCACCCTGAACCAGACAAATAGGGCTGCCGCGATCATATTATATCGCACATGTGCAATCATCACTGGGGCTTTTTGGTACTATACGGACGTTTACTTATGCCCACAGTTTGATAAGCAGTTTAGTACTGTGCCTAAAATATTTATGAGATGAGTATTGTGGCGCCCAAAAGTTTGTGATCCGTATAAATTTGGCATATTCTTGTTTAATAAACATGTCGGTCTTTAAACTGCAAAAAATAGCGCCACACCACCAACGTCTTTTTACCTGGTTTAACCACAATATCTCCTCTTTCAAAAGATGTTGTACTGTAGCTGTGAAGCTGTCTCTTTCTTCATCGCCACTTCAGTGCTTATCGCTTCCATGATTTACTAAAACAATAGCATGTAGCGTGCTCTGCCAACTCAATTTAATAAGCATAAGGATACGCTGAATTTATACAGACCGGATGACATAATACATTCTGCCAAATGATCAGTATAAATGAGACAGTAGGCAAACAGTAGCCGGATGACATACTACATTCTGCCAGAAATGCAGTATGGATGAGACAGTAGGTGAAAGGTTATCCAAATGACATACTACATTCTGCAAAATTCTGAAAGATAACTGGAGCAATGAAGAACATCACGCGCTCAGAAACTTTTGTCAAGATGGTGGAGAAAGTGCCGTCTCTTTACAAGTAAAATAGAAAACCATGCCCGGTTGACTCAAATGTTTTTTTTTGTTGATGGTTTTGTTGATAGTTTTTAACAGTTTTTGACTTTCACGGGGATCAAGCTACAACATTGGAAAACATTCCACTCCAAATGCATACATACTCTTCTCATGCGTACATACAGTATGTACTGCATTGCTGGTCCAGGAGTAGGCTTCTGATAAAATTTAGCAAAAAATCTTTTTTATAACGGCAGAAGATTGATGAAGACAACATTTGCAAGATGAGTGGAGGCAGAAGCTTCAGTGCTCGAGATGTGAAGCCAGACCTGCGGAGAGTTCTTAAAAGCATTGCTCATCTCTTTCCCTGTGAACCGTCTATGCCCCCACCTTGGCCCCTCCAAACCTAGACAAACAGGGAGGCCACCGATGACCTAAACAAGAAGCACCTGGCCGCCAGCACCTCACCGCTTTGGTGCAAAACAGCCCTACTTTCGGGGTGGAGCGGGGAGGCAGTAAATCTGTGGAATCTGGGCTCTTCAAAGCCCATGAACAAGCGTGAACTCTGAACTTGATAAAAGGGAGGGTGATGAAAGTGCGCCGAGTGGCGCCTTCATAAATTGAGCGGACGCACATGGTTGAGAACATGGCATGCACCACGCCCCCACCGAGCAAAACCGGGACTGTTTTGCATCAACCAAGACACTATTCAAACCCGGAGGGTAACACCATATCATCAGCTCTGTTGCAAGGAGTCACATTTCAAACACCCGGGTTTGTTACTCCCTCTGCATTACTGTTATCTTTCATGTCTGGAGGTTCCTCGTCAAACTATAAAGCAAATCTAAAACTGCCAGACAGCAAGCAAGTGCGCACATTTAAAGCATTTATACCAATCATTAATTTGCACAGTTTTACTTCAAATAAATTAAAAAGGCGAAACACCACCTTGCTTAATCCAGCCCTAGTATTACAGAAAATTCTTATTTTCATTACGTCTCAGAAGGAAATGATTTTCCACTTGCAAAAGCATAAGAAATCATTTCGGTTCGCTTATTCAGTCAGACAGGTAATGGCAGAACATGCATTTCCACAAGAATCCTCACATTCAGTTAGAATGCCTCCTCTCTGCTCTGGAGGGGACAGGTCGCTGGAGTCTCGGGGCAGCCAAAAAGAGTCCCTTGCCTGGGCATGGAGGTCAATCGGGTGACACACAGGAGCCAAGCTCACTTCTCTTCTTAGTCCCCTCCCCCAAAAGCCACCTCTAGGTACTCGGCCTGCATGTCCTGTGGGGTGGGACGGCCCAGACGACATGCCGGAGGTGGTGCTGCACATAATGGCCTCCATCAGCCTCCCCTTCTTATTCCTTTCTCCCTCTGACTCCACCCTCAAACACAGGAAGCCCTCTGGAAATGTGCGCTTTACGACCGGGGAGGACCCGTCATCAGACGATCACTTCAAATGCCTACTGCTTCCATGGCACAAGAGGGGGGCCTGCCCCAGGCTCCAGAATGTTCCACCCCCTCCTAGAGACAGAACACCAACTATTCAAAGATTTTGTAAACGGGCACTTTGGGGCAAGCAGATTGATATACAAATTAAATAGCAAATGTGCACTTTGTCCTGCATCACATATAATAAATCAGTGTCTTACTACAGAGATACAATCATCCTATCTTCCTGAAACACCAGCACATTTTGAAGGGTCTTTTGGGGGATGGGGGAGGGGTCCATTTGCTACCTAAAACTGTGGCCTCCTTCAACACAGAAGGTTCAGGGTAGTCACAAGCCTAAACTGCCAAGGTAACGTCCAAAGACTACACTGATAGCCGTCAGCTGATGCTATTTCGGAGATACTTACCATTTCATTGTCACAAATTTACCCATCAGGTCAAACAGAGGCTGACAAGGTCCTGAACCTCACAACATGTATATTCCAGCTCATTACTGTCAAACAGCACAGTCCCTTTACAGATCAGGGCAGAGGAAAAGCAGTGGGTCATGAATGATCCCCCTACTCAAACCATGCCATCCAGTCTCTCCAAGTACAAACCAATCTCCACAATTCATAGATGTACAAGATATATGGATTAAAAATATAAAACCAACATATATGGTTTTGCACACATTTTGCAGCAGTTTGAGGAAAAAATCCAGGATTTTTCTGTAGTAATATAAAATGTCTTTCAAATTTTGCCAAATAACTGTTATATTTTGTAATATAAATGTATTGATTATCAATCTCCTGCACAGGTTTGGCATGTCAACACGGGCACTGAGCGGCATGATCACTACGCAGCTGCTTCATATTTTGGGGACAATAAAATGACAGATGAAATTGTGCAGTGCTTGTTAAGAAACACAATGGGCTGGAACATGCCATTGGCATGCTGGGTAGAGGAATGTCCACTACAGCAGTCATGAATGCCCATTTCTTTACCATTAGCTGCCTCTGCTTTCGGCTTCAGAATCACAGACCACGTGGCCTGCATACTCCCCAGACATGTCACCCTTTGAGCATCTTTGAGATGCATTGGATCAGTGCTCCAATATCAGACAATTACACACAGAAGTTGAGCAGTGGAGCAACATTCCTCCGGTCACCATCAAAGGCCAGATGAACTCGGATATGTTAGCATTCCATGCAAATGGTGATGGCATCAGACACCAATGTGGGATTGCTCTTCCGTGATCAACCTCATTTTTCAGGGGATCTGTCACTAACAGGGTCTAATGAATCAATTTCACCTTCATTTATTAATTTCTCTCCAATAAAATCTTTGGGTTTAATTTGAATGTTGCGTTTATTTTTGCTCAGTATAAAAATCAGCATTTTCAGCTGATTTATTCCTATAACTGAAAAGTCTTTGAGATCAGATGAAAACATTTCAGTAGACACAAGAAATATGATACCGTTGGTGCACGTTACCTCCCTGTCAGTCCCCAGGGATTAAACCAATCAGCTCATTGCAGACACCATTCCTAGATAATCTTTTAATATCCTAGTCTCTTTCAGGACTAGTTTGACTTTTGACACCCAAGCTCTATATAATGGTGTAAACTCTGAATGCAGTTCCAACTAAAACATGTCAGAACCTGTCAAAGGCCCATAGGGGAGGAGGGGGGGGTATCTCTCAGAAGCCCCATACGCAAGAACCACATCTCTCTGCAAACGTCAGCTCCGTCCAAATCAAAGACTGACCCCATCCTCGTCGGCAACCACATCCTTACTCAGTATTAACTCCGTAACATGGGACGCCACTGGCCTCAGTCGAGACCCAAATTCAGCAGCACCCTGGAGCACAAATCTGCAATTAAGTTGCATCCTATTGAAGGAACAGCCTTTCTGAGCGATCCTGTCCCTGGGGTCCTGGGGGCAATAAAATTCATAGTAATAGCACACAAGTCAGGAAGTGAATACGCACGCCCCACTTTGACTGACAAACATAAAAAACAAGTCAACTCTGTGGTTTACGACTCCTCCCTGCTGCACCTTCAAGTCAGAAGAACAAAGAACAGTTGAATCGTCCCGAGAGACACAGATCTCCTCTCCGGCGGAGAACTCGGGCGGAGGAGACGCCCCGTACATGGTCTGCACTCCCTGTCCGCCTTGCTGTGCTTTGCTGCTTTAGATGTTCAATTACAGGGGCCACAAGTGTGACAAGACTTACGGGCCCGACCCCTCACACAGCCACAAACAGAGCCAGGAAACCGACATATATAGAAAGGCCCCAGACTTTACACAGTGAATAACCTCTGTTTGTTAATGCTACACCCCCACCCCCCCGTACAAGCACAGTGGGTGGGAGCTGTGCTGGGGGGCATTCATTACCCCCCAGATCTGCTTTTTTGAACAGCCCATGTGCGTGGAAAAGGAAGAGGGATGCATTCCATGGCACCTATATGCAAAGGACAGCAGCAGATTTAAGGGTGAGTCTATTAGCAAATCACAGCTACAGTAACTTGAAGGCCATGGCCCACACAAATCTGGCCCACCTGCTTATGGAAACATGTCCAGATAAAATAAAAAGAGGAGTGGTGCTTAGTGGTGTCCATTCCTCCCAACAATGAAAAGTAGAAATGCGTTTCTAACCACAGCGTAACGTAATGCAAATGATGAATGGATTCAAATCTAACAAACAAAAAAAAAGCTCCACTTTAACCTGTAGGGGCTGGAAATGTTTGTTTATTTCAGCCTTGCAGATTCATGCTGGTTGGTCTCTCACATATGGTGATGACAAAGGCAGCAGTGAAATACTGCATTAAACACACGTTGTTGAATGAGAGGGGGGTGAGCCGCGAGCAGCTGGCCGACAGCAGATCCTACAACCGAGCCCACAGCTGCTCTGGGTTAGCCCCCACCACACCTAGAATGGCTCAGCACCCCATCCACCCAACAGATAAAAGCACACAGACCTCAAAAATCCCAACTATGCCCAACGTTCAGAACTCCAAATGGCTTCAAAGTGCATCTGCCCCCCCCTCCCCACCAAAGAGACAACAGGGGAGACCCGAAACACAACGGGAAGAAATCACTGCCATACACAAGGCTCAGGATGACAGAGTAGAAGGCATTTTCAAGAAAGTAAAGTATGGAATGTACCGGATAAACTGCCAGCCCAACTTTTATTAAAAAAACTAACATCATATTAGGGAGAAGAGTTCTGAAAAGCATATCATGATCATGGGCTGCCATTTCAGATCCCAGGAGTTGCCAGGCTATTGTGAATTCATACTACTCCCAAATTGCTTCAGCATACATGCACAGATCCTACTGCATAAATGGGGAAAAACTTAATACTAACTTGTCAGTCAGGTTGCACAAAACATCACCCAGGAAGAAAACAATAAACAATGCAGCTGAGTTATAAGCACGTGATGAATGCATGTCAGGTAGGTCCATATAGGAAGCAGTCGCACAGGCCTGCAGAAGAAGTGTGACCCTCTCTACTGTAAACATAGATTAGGTTAACATCCCATCGTCCTGCATCGAAGCCAAACACCAGGTGGAAAAAAGCCCACAATCAGGGCCATGCCAACTCCACCCACTGGGACAGTGAATACCTTAAAACCTGAACTGAAACTCCTGAATAAGAAAGGAAAACAGTTGTAAAACTGCTCAGACCAAATCCCCGGTTGTGCCTCCGCTAATAGATGTCACAGTTCATTTGTGGCGATTTGAGACGTTTCGCTTCGTCTCTATGGACGATTCAGCAGGTCACTGAATCTGGAGCAAATCTGACACTCGCAGTTGGGACAGGATTGGTGGGG
>JAODKC010000080.1:2920864-2949325 GCA_026777985.1 Mormyrops attenuatus | reverse complement strand
GCCCCCCGCCCCCCCCCCCCCCCCCCCCCCCCCCCCCCCCCCCCCCCCCCCCCCCCCGGCGGCCGGCGCGCGCGGGGGGGGGGGGCCGCCCCCCCTGCAGCTTCAGAGCTCAGAATACAGACCCTCAGCACCTGATTCACTTCATACAGCAAGCAAGTCAGTTGGGGGGTACAGTGAAGGACATAGCCATCATCCCAGACTAGATGAGTATTCAAGCTTAATTCAGCCTAATACTTCATTCTGATTATACCTTCTCAGGTCTACAAACACAAACTTATCATAAGGGTGAGTCTATTAGTCTATTGTGTTCTATTAGTTAACCAGTTTATTTAAATATGGGTCAGGTTGGACCTAAATTGTGTGGGATTGAACCCCAGTTTTGCGGAAACTTTCTCAAAGTAGATCAAAATTCATAACTTCAGAGTAAGGATTAAAGCAATTATCGACAAACAATTGGTGCCTTTACCCTGATTATACCGAATAAGCTAAAAGCTAACGTTTTCCGTGATGAGGTTCGTGATTTTATCTAATGTATTGTCCACCACGCCTTCGGGAACAGAGGTGGTGTTAGAACATATAAACAAAAACTGGCCCTTTAATTAAAGGGAAGCCTCCATTTCTAAAATAACCAGCATCTTCCGACATCCCTCACAGACGTTTTTAGAACTTGGTCGACTTTTCAGATTTCGTCGTCCATGGAAGTGGGGGTACTCCCTTAAGTTTGTTAAAGCAAACGGGGGAGAAGAGAAGAGAAGAGAAGAGAAGAGAAGAGAAGAGAAGATGGCCAAGACAGTCCGCCTTCCGCCATCAACATGCGCGCGCCCTGCTGAACTTATGAACCTAACCGAGGGGGCGTCAGGATCACGTGACCACACGCCCTAATTTACACGTCCCGAGGAGGAGCTTACCGTGTTAGTAGCGCAAATGTGGCCCCTGTGGTTGAGACAGATTAAGCTTTTAATAAACGCGTACCACTGACTGAAATTCCAATTTATACTTGTTAGCAATGATGACGGATCTTTCTACCTACACTTCTTAATCAGTAATCTTTATAAACGTGTATTCTATAACTCCATTGTAACATGGTCAATGGGTGACGTACGTGTAATATTCTAATTAAACAAACGCGCACCTGTAAATGCTAAAAAATTGTTTAACGGCTAAAAAGTTAAGGCAAGAACATGCTTTTATAAAATACATTCAACCTCGTGTTATTAAATCTAGAAATCATTTTACATAATGCCGTTTCGTAATATCGGCCAATTCACGAATTAATTCTTTGACATAACGTGCTTTGTTCTTTGTGTTTCAGCAAATGAACAATGTACATTAAAAACAATAATATGACACGTGCTATATATAACTCAGCGGCTCTTAGGAAAATAATAGTAAAAAGTAGCCAAATGTTGTTATTTTAGACAGCACAGCTACAAACCACACGTGTCATTAAAACAAAGACCATACAAAAATGTATACCAATCTGACAAGTGAAGAACTCATACAATAATAAAAATTAGAAAAGTTAATAAATTATATAAAATATCAACTTCATATCCATAATAGCGTAGAAACAAAATTTACCACCTTATTCCCAAAAGCAGATCATTCATCTGTTATTAAGTCCAGCTTGAAGGAACTTTTAAAAGAACCTCACAGGTAAGTTATTCCAACTTTTCCAAAATTTCTTTTCTTTTTTCTTTTTTTGCAGGTTCATGTGATTGTTAGGTTCTCAAAGTTACAAAAGCATGCAGTTCGCCCGAAACTTGCGCTTGCATTGTGCAGCACCATAAATATGCGAAGAGGCGGGGCAGCAGGAGGCGCGGCACAGCGAACGCTTCGTTACGGCTGGAAATTGGTAGTGTCCCTCGAATATTTTGTATGAATTTCGCACATTAACAGCATGCTTCAGTCTTTTTCTCAAACAACTATTTTATCGATACGAACAAACGAGCAAGTGTCAGAGCACAGTGATTCAACAGCAGAAAAACAGCTATTTCATCCATCATGTCTAAACTGTAAGGGTATTATTTGAACTACTGTACCTTACGTCAATAACTTAAACGCACTCATTCAGTAGCCTCGTTTTCATTTATAGCAACCAATACCAATATTATTACTTAGCACTTCATCACAGGCATCTCAAACACAAACTACATTAGCTTTCCAAAAAGCGTAATAATACCATCCTATTAATGATGATAAAATCATTAATAGAAATGCATTGTGCAGAGCGAATAGATCACAGCTGCATTAATTTCCATGGCATCGGCCGCTTTATGTATAACTGGGGAACTGCTGGGCTGTAATAACACAACCTCCGAATATAACGAATAAGCGGGACGGAGTCGGCATGAACGAATACAATTTCACCAGGAGTCTCTCTAATCGCCCTTATGAGTGTAGACCTACGGCCAAGAAGACGATGGACTAGCTTCACATTGGAGCAGGCAACAAAAACGGGATAACGTGGGACTCAACTTACCAGTTTTTGCAGAAATCCGTAGCGCGCAATTCCGCACTTTCCAAGAGCTCTACGCCGCCATGTTCCGCGCACATCCGCGCATGTCCAGATGCGGCTGCCTTTCATTACCGGAGGGTTGATACAGGACTGCTTCGCTGCTCCCGTAATATCCTGATCTGCGTGTTTTCACGTCTATTTTCAATGCACATTCAACTGATATTGCGACAGTTTTACTTGATTTAAATTGAATGAATGAATAAGATGGGTATTTCGGGCCGTAGAGCTCATATAAGATAGAGATTTCGATGTAATATTTGTATTTTTATGTTAATATTTATATTTTTAATGAATAGGCCCATGATATTTTGATAATGTGAACAAGCAGTTTTATTTGTTCTTGGTTGTGTGATTTTGCTTTACTCTAAAAATCTGTAATTAATTCATATTTATTTTCGAAAGGTCTAGATAGCAGTAAAGAAACAAAATTCAAGCAGAGAGAATAAGTTGAAGTGTACAGTTTGCAATAATGTATTAAGTGTCTAATGTACTGAATGTGCATAAGGTATAAATATTAAGGGAACGATGATTCACCGTTTCGCAGTGTTGAGTTGCTGTTCTGGCACACTTCTGTGAAATCTCCAAATAATCTGAATACAGACCTTCACAGTGTCGTACACCAGTCATCCATAGGATCTATTAAAATAGGTTCACGTCTTGTCTAGTAAAATAATAATAATAATAAATATATACATTTTCAGAAAGAGATGATAAACTATAAACTGTCCTTACTAAGTCGACATCGGCAGTCGACCTCGTTACATCAGCAACATCATAGCGTAAAATAGCTGCCCTTGTTCGTAAAAGCGTTTTGAATTGTCCACGTAATGAAGTTAATGGTGAATAAAATATATTTAGAAGCACAACAGGTAATTGCTATGCTTATATTATTACTTTTATTTACACATTAGGCCTACATCGTTGCATATTGTATAATTTTCAACTTAAGCACGTTATTTTTGTGAAGGAAACATCTGCCTTATACGCAAAGTAGAGTGTTTATACCCTAATAAGGGTGTATGGAACACGGCCAATGCACTATTTAGAATTTTATTTGGCTATATTTACATTTTTTCGTTGTGAATTCAAGTTTTGCACAGCCGCGTTGAATACACATTCGAATTGTGAATGTAACTAATTTAAGAGTGAACAAAATCAAAAATCATGTGTTAGCTTTCTGGTTACAGCATTAATTACATTTAATTAGGTTACAGGAAAATGTACAAGAAAGCGTATTCAAGAGCACTTGAGCTTCATAAATGACATTTTCTATCAGAAATTCGTGCTCATTTTGCTATTAGGAATCTGAGCACGGCATTAAACGCTACGTGAGGTATTCCATGGAGAGCTCCCAATTCAGTGGTAATTTGGGTTATGTGTTCACCAGGGTAAAATCAGCTCGTATAAGCTCTTTGTGTGATGAGAGAGTACCCCCACAGGCGCTGCCCGACATAATGAGAAATATATTCGTCCCCATTCGGAAACATGATCGCTAACATATGTGACCTTCAGCTATCCAAATGTTGCGTTTATGCGTTTCTGAATCAAGGCTGGCGCCCATCGTTTCACAACGTGGCTTTTTCCAAACGTCAGAATCCGAACAAGTGCGCAGTCTCATATCGCACAAAACATAGAAGTGATTATATTCCGCAATATGAGCTGATTATATTCTGTAATAGTTTTTATGAATACACAATAAATTAAATTGGAGTCTTAGTAAGTGATGTACATCACCGCGCTTTTATTTAGACATGTTTATTCCATTGCAGAGGAGGCTTAAAAACCCATTCAAGGTCACCCACTAGGGGGCGGAAAAGTCCCACTTGTTCTGTTATCAGTCTGTATCATATTGCTCGGTAATACGTATTTTAGCCTGGAACAGAAGAGTCTTTATTGATTCTCCGTGAGGTTTTTTTCCAAGAAGAAATTCTCGCAGCGATAACCTCGGGTTTGCTACGAGGGAATATAATAACTTCTTTTAGCAGTATTCTAGTCCTTCTAGAACCTGTGCTCATCGAGTTAACTTCAGGGTACACGTCAAGCTATCTTGAAATAATAATTGATCCTAATTTAATATCTCATCCCACATGGATGGGGTCTGCATATTCTCCACGTATTGACGTTTGGTTTCTTGGCGTCTTTAAATTGCCCTCATTGAATACGTGCTTCAGGATCGGTCTCTGTCCTGCCCCTTCGGTATGTTTGCTCCCTATTTGTCCAGCAGGTGTCACTGTCCATCCTGTGTCCTTAACTAGTGTTTCCTTGTTCCCCTGGCTACCACGTGGCTTAACGGGTTAAGTGGTTGACCGTCGTTCCAAATCCCTTTTTGCTGTGGGTTCAACTTAATTTAACAATTATGTTATTTTGTGTTTTCTTGGTGTATCATGCATTTTAGTTACAGTTCCTTGTTTTTGCTCCCTGTTCTCTGCTTGCAGTATGTTCAGTATTCTTTGTTTTAGTTTCCCTTGGCATTTGGACCTTTTTGTGTCTGTTGAGTTTCCGCACCCTAGTCTGTTGTTTGTAACAATCCACACCTGCCACTAGCCCTCATTATCCATCTATATATCTGCTTGTTCTTGCCATGTTTCCTCAGTTGGTTGTTGTGGTTGTTACTGTGTGTTGTAGCTGTTGTTGGCCTGTGTTTGCTGTTCGTCTATTATGGTTATTGCCTTCTGCCCTAGTTATGTCATTTTCCTGTTTTGTCCCCTTGCAGTCCATTGGTTTAGTATGATTTATGTATAGTATAATAGTATGTTTAATATGTTTTTATATATTATAATAAAGAATTTTTGTTTGTTGGAGCTGCTACGTGGGCCGTCTCATCTTTCACTGTGTCATGCCCCACGGTAACAGCATGTGTGTGTTCTGTGAGGACTGGCATCCCATCCAGAGTGTACCTCTGTACCATGTACTGCCTGAGTTAGGCAGTCTTGATACAGACTGTTGATGGATATGTATAACACACATCATTAAAGTGTCGATTTTGATATTTTATCATTTGTTTAATGCATAATAATTCAGACATCGTAATATTTCTATTGTGGCTGCCACTTTTCTGTATTTTTTTGGCCCCAAAATAAAATTCAATTCTATATATGGGCTAAAAGTACAACTCCGGGCCACTCCCGAATATCATGTGTAATGTAATATTCATCTCTTTTATATATGTGAATAATGGAAGTTAAAGGCATCATATATCATTTAGTGGACCACTTGTCGAATTTTCATTTTTCCAGTAGGTGGCGGGATTCATGTATTTATCTGAAATATAGATTTCAAAATCTGTTCTACTTTGCAGAATCGAAGAAAAATCAGATTTTGGGGTGTCTTCATTTCAAATAGTACACTGCTCAGCAAAACACATCCTACTACATATAGTCTATTTGGAAAATATAAGGGAAGTCAAATTCAAACAGATTATGTCCTTAGCTCAAATAATACAGAAAAATATATAAGCAGGTAATGTTTGCGTTACATGTTAACCGATTGTTTGCTTGAAAGTGTTTGCTTTTAAGCCGAGTAGATGTTTCAGGTCCGCTTTTACCGAGAATGATTTCTTTTCCATTTATCTTTCAGTTTGCTATTTTTGTGTGAAAGTACAATATTTCTGCTTTTATGTTATTTCAAGATTTGGATTTCCGATGTATTGTGTTTTTTTATTTCGTTCTTAACGGCTTGCATAAAATGAATACATGAAATATGCGCACCACTCTTCCATAATGGATTCGATAACTTTGCCGCTTTCAGACCACCGATGGATTCCATTGCTCAACCGAACCCGACAATGTACCAAACTAATACAACGGCGGTTGCTCTCTCGCTACTGATTGGTTCCATATATGGGGGGCGTTGCGTAGTGCTCAACACTGCATTCTTATTGGGTACCTGCGTACGCCTCTCAAGAAACTGCCTCTGGCGCTAATAGCCATGGTACTGTGTAGGTTGTCAACTACGGGTTTGGTTACTGTTGCTGCTGCAATGACAACATCGGCTGTGGACGATGAGGGTGAATTTGGTCCTTTAATTGTCAAGATTTGAGTGAGTGCCCCACTTGTCGTTCCTTTGAAATACCTGCTTGGCATGTGGTTGTTTAAACATTTTCACCCTGTTGATTGGTTAACTGAATTGCAATCAGCGAACAGAATCCCCCTGTTAGCAGAAGGGGGAAGATCTGCTCTTATTATATGGCATGGCTTGCTTTAATCTTCGCTGCTTTCTGCAAGATCGTGATGGAAAAGATCTGATCAATTGACCAGTTTACTGAATGTTGCGAGGATTTTCAGTTTTGAAACACCTTTTTAAATTTTCCTTTCATTTTACAAGCGTCTTGTACTGATGACATGATATATAGTAATAAAACGTAGGTTTTTTGTGATGCAACTAATTGCACCAGGATTTGAAAAGGCGTTTTTTTTTATTATCATGTAGGGAGAGGAGCCGCCTCATCACGGATCGACATACAAGTGTTGTCCAAAATGCAGCATTGGCACGCGCAAATGCACACACACACACACGCCTTCGCATAGCCGTTCGGGTCCATTTTACGCGATCAGAGATTAATATAAACGCGGAATTTGGCAGATTGGCTCCCCCTTTATTGCTCAAATGCTTCACAACTTTGAAACGGACTCTTATCTAATCTGCTTCTTAAGCGACACCAGCATTAATATCCGTCTATTCGCAGAATTATTTAATTTTTTAATTATTTTTTAGTCGATGCATTTTCAGCATCTCCATCCCCCGCTCACGTCCAGTTCAGCTACATAAAAAATGGAAAACGCACTCTACTTTTATTTGCATTTATTACTATTCAATTATTTTAAATTACCCCCGCCCCTCGAAAGCAAAGCAGTCAGCGGCGCGGTGTAATTGTATAATATTTTATGGGTTGGTGAGGTGGTGTAGCGGTGGGTGGACTTGTCACTAATAGCAACAGGGTCTTCACGGAACGCAAAGCCGCAGTTTAAAACCCGATGTGGGAAATGTGTCTTACCGCTTAATAATAAGTGGGAGTAAGTATTATGGCGAATGCGCGTATTCTGGTGACACTGTTTCCTCTAAAGCAGTAATAAAATCTCTACACAGCTATTGGTATGTATCCATGAAATGCAACGGAATATAAATAAACCATTGTACGTTTTTTTAGTCTTCTAGTTGTTCTAGTGTGTGTGTTGTAAAGTTTAATCAAATCTCCAGATTTTGTTCCAGATTTCCAAGTTGACCTAATGTTATAATGTATCATAGATCAGTAGGCCTTACAATTAGAATTGGTTCAGTGCGTTTTTAAATCAGAGCTTATTTGGATTTTGTCTAGTGTCTAGTGCATGAAATTTTTAAGCTTGTGTGCTTATGTCCTTCATTCCTGAATACATGCAGTTTAACCCCTGCTGAGCTGAATGCATCACGTATGTTAAATTGTACAGATAACACATTATAATCTGGTTATACTTCATAAATCTATTTTAACCAGTGATTTTGAAAGAATTGGGTTCCCAACTCATTTTTTTTATCTTCTGTGTCTAGTTGAAAGACATTCCAAATGAATTAAGGGAAGGACGCTAAATGCAAAACCTTATTTTATCTTTGTTAGTAGGAAGTACTTGGACTCAAGAATCCCAGGAGAATATTTTGTAATGTCTAAGAAAAAATGCATAATGAAATCACTGTGGAAGTATGTGTAGTGGCACTTATCTGTGAGGATTTATTTAATCGGGTGAAGTTTTACTAATTTAAATATTTATGTGTTCCTCAACTGGTAACACTTAAGTATGTTGACAAACTACATGAATCAGAAACTGAAAGTCAGGGGTTAAGGTTGTCATTGTTGAGATTAGGGTTTTTCCAATAGAAATGAATGGATGGTCCCCATATATATATATGAATACAAGCGTGTTTGTGTGTGTGTGTGTGTGTGCGCGCGCTCTTCCCATCATGCACCATTTCCCCGTTCAGATGGTGGAGTTGGTCTGGATCTGAGCTCTTCCTCCTTCCTTCTGGAAGGAAGGCTCTGCCTTTGCAGTTTCCTTTCAGACCGTGGGCCTCGGATATTGCGTGATGATGGCAACCTGTCTCCACAGAGGATTTCTCAGCTAGGAAATCTTTTTACCAGAGAATCCCCAAAAATAACAAAATCTCGTAACCCTAAGCATTCAGGCTGGGTACCGACTGAGATTTAGTGTGTCAGATTATAACAGTAGAATTTGCAAGAGCAATGCAGAAATCCGTTTTCTCAGCACTATGTGCAGTCATAATTAAAAAAATCCTTGGTTAGACCAGCACCAAATTCTTTTGAGAGCTGGTATGTGGGTGGTAAGTGGAAAGTGACAGCTGGCTTTGGCTCTGAAACACTACAAAGTACGATGGAGACACTTCAAAACTTATTTGCACCCATTTTAAAGGTACAAACCTACAGACTGAGGATTTTTTTGGAGAGTCTATTTAAAGCCAATGAGAAAATGACATCAATTCCAGCAGGATTCAGTTATTAATGTCTGTGTAGGTTCTTTCCAGTGTCTTTTGACTGAGCTCTTTTTGGAATGTCTTACCCCCATTTCTTGCTGGGCAGAAGACAGCAGCACATCGCTGGTGGTGTTTTGGTGAGATACAGAGTACATTTGTGGATATGAAGGGAAGGATATGTTTCTGGCAAGACATGGGCTGCACAGTATGAATTCCTGGGCCTTACACAATACCGTGTGGGTGGCAGGGACGAGGAACCTGCCCCCTTTCCGTCACATTTGGGAGGAACCCAGAGGCACAGCGTCCTGTAGTGCCCTGTGTGGCCCTGAACACGCCTAGTACACAGTCAATCAGACATCCTGCAGCTGTGGCTTGCAGAGCCTTGTGCCGTGGAACACCCTGAGGAATGGCAGACGTGCGCGATGGCATGGGCGGGCCGTAGCAGGAGTGTCATTTCCACGAATTCCTGAAAGTGGTTTTTCTGGATATCCTGATTCAGCAGCAGATTTAGCTCCTCCCCCGCTGCACTGTGATTGGTGTGTGACTTCAGGCCGGGATCTTGAGTCGTGTTCTGGATGCTTTTTCTAAATCAGGGGTGTCAAACTTGTTTCAGTTTATGGGCCACGTTGGACCCAAACTAATCTCAAGTGGGAAAGAAAATCTGTGTAGTAGGCTCATAACATGTGTAACATATGTAATATTTGTTTTTTTCTCATTAGTGTAAGAGGTCGGACACCAAGGTACACCATGAATCCACAAACAAATCAGAAATCAGCTTCGAATTATCAACAAACTACAGCACCTCATGAAGAATGTTCTTTTTTCGAAGCATCAGTGGCTTCCCGCATACTGGCTACGTTCATAGACAATTACAGGTTATTGAAGGTGCTTATCACAATGTATGTCCTGGTATAATGCAAGATGAACAGTGTCTGCTGACGTACTGTGTCAGCACAAGCAAACCGAACCCGACCCGCCTGAGACCTCAGTACAGAAGCTGCCGTCCAGCGCAGTTCATGTAGCTATACAGCTATTCACCAAGTCGTGATGGATAAGAAAAGCAGGAAAGTGGGAGAGATCCAAAATCTTGTCTGCAACCGCATTTCTTGTCAGTATGTCATCACCTTCCAGGACAGATTAGTACCAGATTAGTATGTCTGACACCCCTGTCCTAAAGCAATACAGCAAAACCCAGAGTTGCAGTTCATGGCTCAGTATTAGCAGTAACCAATAGGAACGATGCTTTAAAAGCTACCACTGGGGGCATTATCCTTTACTGGTGTGGCCTACATTCACACTGGTTTCCATTGAGTTAACCATGCAGTGACTGACATTGCCTCTAACTACTAGTCCTCCTAGATTGTACCGCTTAGTATGTGTTGGTCCATTTTAACAGAGAACAGGACAAGACCGAGGTAAAATGCGAGTAACAGATAGTTAGGAATTCCCTATCATTGTGTTTCTAGCATAAAAGTCCCCTCATCCACCAAATTTTGGGCATTAAATCAAGTCGTGCCCAATGCACATCTGCTTTGTGTGGGACTGTTTTTGAGTATTTTCCATTTTAATCCGGAGTACTTTCCAAGTTGACAAACCACCGAGGTCCTCTAGAGGCACTGAGCTGGACTGCGCCCAGGCGATAATGGCGGACTGCCCGAAAGCGACGGTACCTCAGGGATCAGGAGGAGGTGGGACGCTCTGAAAGGTACTGGACCATTTTGATACAAGCACACAAGAAAAAAAAAACAATCACAGAAAGCTCCATCGTCTGGATTGAGATGCATTTTTATGTTTTATTTTTTGGCTTTGCAGCTCAGAAGGATATAGAATGTTTCAGGACATCACAAGGAGAAAATGACTCATTGCCTTTAGGGTTATGCTGCTATGGTTTTTGTTTGTTTACTTATTTATTTATTTAGTTTTAAATCACAGTTAATCGAATTGCACTGAATAGTCTTAGCACCTTGAGAGCCTCGGGGATTTCCCATCTTCTGCACATTTCTTACACTCCTGCGTGAAAATTTTACACCAGATGTAAACGACGGCTAATTGCACAAATTGTTTAGTTCGTTATTACCGATAATGAAAGCTGAGAATTGGATAATAAGGATTTTTGGAAGCTTGTGTAACACCAACTTTGAGCATGTCGATGGGTGGGTGTGTGCGTGAATGTGGGTTCAAGGGGAGAAAGCCACGAGTCTAAAAATTCGTGAATCACTCCTTTTATGATCTGTCAAAGGTAAACATGCGACATGCCCTTATCCTGTTTTTATAAGGGTATTAATTGGTTGTGCTTATAAAAAGAAGCCTTTGCATTGGAGCCTGGCAAGAGGACTGAGGGCTGTGTTTGGAATCTCATACAGTTCCCAGCAACAATTTTAACCATCAGTATGGCTCATCTTTGCCTTTTCGTGGCACCATAGTTTTATAGGAAACTGAGGATTTTGGAGCTGAAAAGGTTGGGGGGGGGGGGGTTCTGTATCTCTCTAATAGGAATGGCATTTTAAGCTGAAATCAGATTGACGGATTGCACGTGAAGGTTGTTGCTATTGTTTTTGGTGTGATTCTGTTCTATGTTCACTCTGAAATGAAATTTTCTGTTCAGGGGACTTACAAAGTTTCCCTCTGTTCTGTTCATAGTAATCTTCTAAAGTTTTTTGCCTCTTGGTGAGCGTCCATCCTTTTCCCTACCGCTGATTAAGTACAGGGCCCCTGTATCCAATCCGAGGCAGCTTCAGGCATGAGACAAGCACACAACCAGGAAGGGATGTTCGGAAGCACATAGACTCACAATTAATTAACAGGCAAACAGCATACTTGCCAGGTCAGGACCTTGGAGGTGAGAGGCAGTATCACTGAGCCACCATGGCGCTTGTGTTTTATTTTAAGCAAAATAAAAAGTGCTTTGCCTAAGTGCTGTCTCTCCCACAATGCCGCAGTCTACTCCTTAACCGTCTTGCCACCTAGTGGCAGGTGGTCTAGGAGTTGCGAGCCACCTGGCCTCATGAGGCAGTTTTGCCATGCCTAAGGAAGTGTCCGCCATTGTCAAGCATATGTCGCTGAATTGATAGAACGATCTGGCGTCCTCCTTTTTTACCACGGGGAAGATGTTTGTCAACGACACAATTTAACGTCTGACGTTCGATCGCTAGCATGATGCGCAACCGTGTTATTTATTTTGACGCTTTCAAACCTTCCCAGAGCGCAGGTTTGCATAGATGGAGACACAGCTAAGTGGCTGGTATGCCCAGCGTCTGGATAAATCCTGTCTAAAGAGCAGCTGCATGTGACCTCTCCGACAGACACTGCTAAAGCACGGTCACGTCATGTATTTGGTCTGCTAGTTTGCCAGGAACATGGTGCGAAGGATTGAGTT
Organism: Mormyrops attenuatus; assembly: GCA_026777985.1. Lineage (NCBI taxonomy): Eukaryota > Metazoa > Chordata > Actinopteri > Osteoglossiformes > Mormyridae > Mormyrops > Mormyrops attenuatus. The sequence continues at coordinate 2,936,972 of JAODKC010000080.1, read as the reverse complement.
AGCGCTCATTTTGGGGAATATGTATGGCAACTTCAGTTCTTTGCCTGAATTTAAATTCCCTCTGAAGTGTTCCTGTTCCATTAATTCACATTTGTCTTTCTGGCGATATATCCCATCAGTATTTTCAGCCTTTTTTGACTTTTCTTCCCCATCCACCGCCTGCTCAGTAGTATCGCATGTGCCGGACTGCTTTCTGGCCCAACTCCGGCCTTTGTCCTGGTGCATCTCCAAACCACTCACTTCTTGGTGAATTCAGTTTCAGCTGTAACTGAGCAGATGGGCACCATTTTCCTTCCTCTCCTGCATCTGAATGGTTTAAAGATGCCCACAGTGGGATATTGTCCCCGTAAGTGGAACACTGGCAAATTTAGCAAATGAATTTTGATTGTTTTTTTTTTGTCATTATTTTTTGGGGATACACATTGGCTGATGGAGCACTGGTAAAGTCATTTCAGCGTGTAAAAGGGATGGAGAGAAATGGGTGATCCCAGTGAAATGGCAGTTGGCGCTGCACACATGTGACATTAAAAACCTTGGCTGGTTCTTACATCTACACGCTGAAGGAAAATCTGTCGCAGAAGAGAAGAAAATATCCCCCTGATTGATATTTTTTTCTCCCCCCGCGGTTCTGTCATCTTCCCCAATTTTTTCCCGATTTCACGTAAACAGACGTGTTTTCTCTCAGGAATGCACCCCAGTGCGGCTTGATCTTGTGGAGGCCAGTATCGGATCTGTTTCATGTGGATATCTTTACAACTACGTTCCCTGTTTTTTGTGATCAATACACTGTATAATGACATTATTTTCCAAAGGGTAGCTATAACCACACGGAACACACAGACCTTGCCCCCCTGGACACATGGTGCTGCTGGATCTAATGCAGTAAGGCTTAACGTGTGTTTATTTGAGTCTAGGGTCCCCGGGAGTGGAAGAAGCAGGTCGCGTCCAGGAGAGTGGGCACCATAGGATGGGTGATTGTTAAACAAAATTTATCTTCTGCCGGAACCCCTTTCAAGCCTCTTCAGATGGGGCTTGGCTGCTGCTCCTAGAATTGTATGACCGTCCATATCCTGGGGGTTATGGGTAAAAACACCATTCTGTGTTTGGATGGCGAGGAGTGAGAGTGACCTAGCGTTTACCCAGCATCTCCTCCTCCACCTGTGTATCCCCTTCCCATTTTCACGGGAACCCAGGATTTCAGGGATACTCCGCTTTTCCACAGTAGGCATCATCAGCTCATCATTTTGCTCCTTTACCCATTTTTGCCTCTTGCTGGACCGGAGGTACCAGTCACAAGCAGTTTCCCCCGGATGGATGGGCTTCTCTTTATCTCCCTTTCCCATCTTAAAAAATGAATTGATGGCAATAGACGGCAATCGCTAGGAGCCCCCCCCCATCTGGGCCTGCGCCCCTTTAATTAAGATGCGCTCAGGGCTGTGGAAACCAGCCATAAAAGGGCTGTGTGGATTATATGGCTTGTCAGCTGAACCACCATGTTAATGCCAAAGCCTGGTGACTTGGGATTACCATGGATTTACTCACCACAGGTGTGATGGAAGGCTGTATAGTCATTAAGAAAGGCTGCAAATGGCACTGAAAGTGTGATCAGAAGATCTCCAAAGGAAGATCTTCAGCTTTTGTGGGCTGAGTAGCAATGGCATGATTATTCTGTTCTGCTGTTATATTAGGAATAATTTGGTAGCGGGGGATCTCACATTGTGTGTGGCGATACGGTTTGTGCTTGGCTGACTGGCGGTCCGGGTGGTACCGCTGTGCCCTGTCCTCATCTGCTTGGTCAGAGCCATGCCATTGAACACACTCACGACACACTGACTCATTCCAGTGGAGCAGTCGGGGTCCCGCAATCCCCTACAGTAATGAAGGGGGTCCTTGTCATCCCCAGATGATTACTGTGGTGTATGCTGATTTCTTCACTGAATTATGCAACCTATATTTTTATATCTTCTATATCTTGTGGCATTCTGTGTAGTAGTAGTAGTAGTAGTAGTAGTTTTAGAAGCTGTAGCAAAATAACAGATCAGAAACTAATTTGACCTGCTAACACTGGGCAGAGACAGGGGTAAAGCGCATTTTAATGGTAACAATCACCACTTTAACACTTACAACAGCCAGCAATTGCGTCCTTGGAGATTTGTCGTCCACGCATTAACCCCTTTCATCCTCCAGTCAAACTGACCAATCAGACATCTAACATTTGCTACTGCTCAAAAAAGGTCACGTTAAATAGTAAAAAAACTGAACACCGTTGTCTAATCCAGGCAGTCAGGAAAAGAATGGATAGAAGCATTTAGTCACTAGCTTTCTATGCAGCATAAGTGGATACGTATAATAGAGATCGTTAGAGCAGATTGTTCTGTCATATTGTATATCCATCTGTCCATCATACAGCTACAGGTATCCCCCGCTTTACAAACAAATATCAAGGATGCAACGGGTGCATCCTTACCAAACAAGAACAATCCCATGATTCATTGCATGCTGTTGTGATGGTGGAGCAAGAAGGCATGAACCATAACTGTATTACCTTAATCGGAGTAACTATTCCATCATTAGTGTCAGTATTTTTCCACTGTTTCTCACTTTTTGGCTTGTGAGATTGCTGAACTGGAATGGTTAACACCCGCGTATAACGTTTGCACAGAGCTTAAATAAATACGAATATTTTAAGTGTAAACTTTATTTGTGAAAAAAGCACAAGTAATCATACCAGGAGCAGTCATTTAGACTTGAGATTTCGATTGTGTGTCATTTATTAAATAGTACAATAAAAATCACGCCCGGGGTAATCAGCTGGGCATACAGCATAGTGAAGCAGCAAGTGCACAAGTACACATCTGTCTCAATCCACAATTAGTTCACTCTCTGTCCTCGTGATCATGCAAGATCATTCTTGGAAGGCAAGGTAGTAAGACCGGTCTTGCCAGGACCACAAGTACAGTCTTTGTGTTCTTGGTATCGAGATTCACCCCCACATCAGCACCTGAAATCCAAAGAAGATTTTCACTTTTTCAAAAAAAGGAGAGAGCGAAAAGAGCATTTAATGTTTGTTCATCAGCAAGCCAATTATAGATTTGCAGTCATGCGCCATATAACGTTTCGGTTAACAACGGACCTTATACACGATGGTGGTCCCATAAGATTGTAATGGAGCTGTAAAAGTCCCATTGCCTAACGACGTTGTAGCCATTGTGATGTCATATCGCAATGTATTCCTCATGTGTTTGTGGTGATGCTGTAAACAAACCTAATGTGCTGGCAGATGTATGAAAGTACAGTGCATACCAGGGGAGGACTGGCAACAAACAGCAGCCTAGGAATTTTCCCTTTTAGTATATTTTGCTACCGACCGGGGGGGACGGTCTGTGCCTGGCACATGCAATTATGTACAGTACGCAGTATTTGATAATGGTAATAAACCGTTTTATGTATTTACTACACTCTACTTTTTTAAATCATTTTTCAGGCTGCACCATATAGCCTAGGTGTACAGTAGGCTATACCATCTAGCTTAGTGTAAGTACACTTGGTAATGTTCTAATAACAGCAAAATCGCCCATCGATGCATTTCTCAGAACGTGTCACTGTCGTTCCTGCTGGCAGGAACGTTCAAGTGCTGCCTCTGAAATGTGCTGATATTTGGGCGGAGAATCACAGGCCGCTGGCTTTGTCGGGAGGCAAAAGCAAAAAGTGAAAATATGGGTGAAATCCAGGACTTTTTGTATGAAAGATATTTCTTTAATGCCATTTTCTTCCGGAAAGTGCCTGCATAGTATTTAGTGTCTCGTATGTTACGCGATGGTTTGGTTTTCTTTTATCTCTCTACTTTCCATCACCAAATTTAAAGACGCGAGTCCAACTAAGCCGTATATTTTCCGATTGTGAGAGATCTCACGTCAGACCATGCAAACTACACACACACAAGCTGTGTTAGGCCGCCATGCTCCCCACTGAACCATCTGAATTTTATCCGTGTAATTGCTAAATCACTCATGGGTTTCTCTGTGAATTAATATACGATATTCAGTGTAACTGATCATTTTTGCACAGCAAACGATAATTCTTTCATGATCTGTTATTCTCATTGCATGACCATCTTAGTCCCGTTTTACAGCCTTGTTAACATGAGTTTCAATTTCTCTGTATAGTACATTAGTTCTGTCCCCGCCAGCAGGTGGTGTGGTGGTTAAAAGCATCACTGACTTAAGTACTGGGTGGGGTCCTCCTGTTGGACCCTGGAGAATCATACTTGACCTGAATCACTTCAGTAAAATAATCCAGCTGTATAAAGAGTGGCTATGAATAGAAGCCTCAGCCGTGTAACTGAAACTACACATTTGCTTGCTTTTTTTGATTGGCCTTTTTTTCTGCAATAGAAAACTGAAGGGTGCCTTTGTTAAGACAGTTCTACCAACTCCCTGATCAATGATTTTGAAACCACAGAGTCCCACTGACTCCCTGGAGGTTCCCTTTGTAAACACTGAGTCTTACAGACTCCTCAAGGGCTGCCTTTAGACCCACAGGGTCCCACTGACTCCCTGGAGGTTCTCTTTGTAAACATTGAGTCTTACGGTCTCCTTGAGGGCTGCCTTTAGACCCACAGAGTCCCACTGACTCCCTGGAGGTTCCCTTTGTAAACACACATTATTGTTTTACTTTTTACTTCTGGACCGAACCAGTTCTGCCAAATCAAATGACCAGATACACCTAACCCTTCTTCATGGGGTCTTTCATGGGGCTATCCTTCATGGGGCTATCCTTTGGACAGAATGGCCATTCACTAAATATGTTCCCAAAGACTTTTTTGCGCTAAATGACATCTTGGAACATTTTCTTGTTAAAACCATTTCACATATTTACACATAACAGCTGAATCACATGCTTAGCATAGTCTATAAGACTGCATTGGGCTCAACGAATAGTCACTTTGTCATGACACAACATATGTACCTATGTATGTGATGTACATAAAAAGCAAACCTTTTCTGTTTTTTTTTCACGCTCTTGCAGGTGTATGCGTGCGCGCGTGGTGCGTGTGAGAGAGTGTGAGTATGCGGGGACAGCCGCCGCAGCCTGCACCCACAAGCCTCTGCCAGGGACACGACGCCAGCCCGCTACATGCCTCCCACTAGCCAGGACACCCCCTGCTGGCCACGTCTCTGCCACTATTTGTCTTCATGAAGATTCCTGACATCGGTGATGTGATGAATAAATTTGAGGTCCTTGGGATCGTAGGTGAAGGTGAGGTTGGCGAGATGCCTTCACACATGTCATAAATATCATTTTAAAAGTCCGTAGGGTGGCCAAAGATGCTGAATTCCTGTGTCCCACCCGCTCCAGTTGTGATTATTTTTATCACTGAAATATGAAGAATGGGAATATGGGAATATTGGGAATAACCTCAGTAGAAAACCAGGTCACGTTAGTGGCAGTCGGTTCTCCCAGACTTTATGCACATGTGAGACACAGTAATATCATTTAAGCAAAAACCTTCTGGAGAGGGAAGGACCAAGGTTATTGACCCTGGCTGAGTCACATTAGGCAGGAACATCACCTGTGTGAGTCATCTTACACTAGATCAACAGCACCCCATGGCCAACTTGGGAAGCTCCACACCACCCAAGTCCAACAGCCTCGATCAAGGACTCTAACTGGGCGGGGCTTCTCTATGACTCCTGTACGCCCAGCTGACCCCGACTCACTAAAATTCCCGAGCACTCACACCCTTCACTCCTGAGTGTATGTAGGGTCTCAATACACAGAGTGGGTGGTTGCCTAGACCTAATCACTAATGAACTGGTTCACATGCTAGACAGTAGTGAGGTGACAGGTAGAGTAAGGTCTTGAGGTTCGATTCTCTAAGAATGCAGAACAGGATACCAGGTGTCCTTCCTAGTCTCGTCAGGCACAGGACAGGGCATGAGATGTGGGTAGCGCTAATCCCCGCCATACCCATGCCTGTAATTCCTGCTGAAATGGAGTCTCCACCAGGCCCGCCATCTTAGGTGAACTGGAGAAGTTGAAGTTGTCTCAGTCGGGCCTATGGGTGAGAGAGGTTGCATACTATGGGGCCCCTTTGAAGTAACTTTGTCCCAGGCCCCGAAATTATCTGCGGCGGGCTTGATGTCCACACTTAGACTAATTGTAGCCCCAACCAAGGCACTGGGATGGATCTGCCACAGCCCTGCCTTCTCACAGATACTACGGGTGCCATATTTCTGTGTCCTGCTGGGATGCAGAGAATGAGCCTGTGCTCTCTGCTGGGCTCTCTGCGTGCTGTTCCTCTCCCCATTCCCCGCCGGAGATCAGTCCGCTTTCACTGCACCAGCTCTCAGTGACGTCTGGCCATTCCAAATTGGTCATTGGTGGATCATCTTCATTTGATCTATATCTGACCTTTACCAAAAATCTGGCTGCATGACCACTCATGAGATTTACATGTCACGGCTGACGCGAGTCTTGCAGGAAAAATGTGAGACTTGACACCGATGAGTGTTTCTTTTAGGGAGTAACTTAATTCATTGCCCCCAATGTGTGCGGTCTGAAAGAACGTGTATTGCAGCTGAGGGCAGACTGTAACACTGCTACCAGCTAAGCGCATTCTCAGAAGGGATGCCCCCCCAGGACACCCCTACTTCTCATGTTGTTTGCTTAACTAGTTGAAATGAATAATTATCTCTCCCCTTGTCCCCTTTCTCACCTTTTCCAGGAGCCTATGGCGTGGTCCTGAAGTGCAGGCACAAGGTAAGACCATTGTATAGCAATTCTTTACCACAGCATAGCAGTTGGCTACCAGAGTGTAGTTGTCTGTGTCTATGGGAGAGACCATCAATCTGCAGTCAAATGTTGAGTAATGACAGCCCAGGTTTTTGGCATGTGCCCTTTAAGTGGTTGGCATGATGACGTGAGCGGACGATGGTTCAGCTTCAGTCTGTGGTTCTCCTTCGTGAAGCTGGTCATGTTTGCCTTTTGGGTGTAGCTCCCAGCAGCCTGTAAGGGGCGTGGGGGTGTGGCTGCCAGGAGGGGCGTGTTCCTTAAGTTCTCCACATCCATAGCGGCACACTCGCCTGGCGTGTAATGATTGTGACAAGAGTGATGGGGGCATTTGGGGAGGAGCGTGTTAAATGGTGCCCCTGTAGCTCAACGAGTAGATCATTGCGCTTACAGCGCAAAGGTCGCGGGTTCAAATTCAAAGAAACACACATAAATTGCAACCCTTCCCTTTACTGTAACTTGCTTTGGATAAAAGCACCAGATAAATGAGTAAAATATACAACACAGTTGCCCGGTATGTTAAAAGCCTTTGAACAGCCAGCATTACCCATAATCTTCAGCTTTGTAGGTTATGTTTCCGGTTTGTATTATAAACAGATAAAGGCTGACATGATAAGTTCTGATTAACTGCCATCAGAACGCTCTTTGTCTTGTTGTACCTGGTGTAATTCCTACGAGCATAGCATTGTGTTACAGGTGCATGGCAGAATGGCTGCTGTCCAAGCGAGTTTATTCCCATTGCTGTAATGGTCTTATTTGGGGGAGAGCAGATGTCCAGTGTGACTGAGCACGTGGTGGGGGGGTATCAGCTTCTCACGCTGTGTTACTCAGCTTGATGGAGGATTACTCATACTAGCATACAGGAACTGCTGCGATGGTTCCTGTTGGGGGTGCACCTCGAGGTTCCAGCCCAGATGAGGATCTGCTTTTCCCACTCAGGTCCAAGTTAGCTGCATCTAGCCTACAGAGGCTTCTTTCAAGAAGAACCTCTAACATGTGGGATAACACCCCCCCCGCCCCCCCCCGATCCTGCCTCTCAGGTTAAACAGTATTTATTAGGATCCTGGCCTTTGAGTATCTGACTTGTTTGGGGTGAGGGAAGGTTCTTATCACCCATGGTAACCCTATAGAGCACACCGCCCCCCCAGTACCCCAAAAGTCAGAAACTGATTACAGTCACCTGACAGCATGAGCGAGGGGCCCGCAGTTTGCCGTGGGGGCGTCTCTGGGGGATGGGGAGGCATCAAACCTTTCCTCTATGGAAGGAGGGCCAGCAAATCTTTAGACCCGAGTCTGTTTTCCATGCTCATACCCCAGCTTGTCCATCACATGGCAGGAATTGTGCTGATCACTGGGCCCAGCTGTGAGATAAGCTTCTGGGGCTTCTTAGCTGCTCGCATGTTGCCTTCTACATGCACTCAAAGCATCTGCGGTTATACCATGCGACAGTACTTCATTTTAACATGCTTATATTTTTGCTGTAGATTTCAATATTATATTCGGTCACACTCTGTTTCCAGTCATCTGAGATCTTGTAGTCTATGTCCTTAGCCCTGCACGACTCAGCCTGACAGTGGAGTGATCACCCTAGCACACAGCCTGTAATTCAGCCTGGGAATAATACAGTCAATGTTATCTTATACTTAGATCGACTCTCAGCTTAGCCAATGTCAGCCCTTAGCTTAGTCAGTGCCATTGTCAACTCTCAGTTTAGTCAATGTCAATTCTCAGCACAGTCAGTGTCAACTCTCAGTTTAGTCAGTGTCAACTCTCAGCACAGTCAGTGTCAACTCTCAGCACAGTCAGTGTCAACTCTCAGCACAGTCAGTGTCAACTCTCAGTTTAGTCAGTGTCAACTCTCAGCACTGTCAATGTCAACTCTCAGTTTAGTCACTGTCAATGTCAACTCTCAGCTTAGTTAATGTCAATAACGAATCTTTCAAAAAAATAAATAACAGATTACAGGAGTTTTTCCATAACTTGCCAATTTAAAAAGCACATTTGCTATCTTGGCTCTTCGGCGAGGTCTTCCTGGTCGAAGGAAAGGCTGAGGGCAGGTGAGAATGATGTACAGTATGTCAGCTGTTTCTGGATCAGTAGCGGCCACTGGGACTTGGAAAGCCATCTGTCTTTACCCCCGTGAGATGTGAAGAATTGGGACCGGACTCTAGGATGTTGATACTGTGTACGGTGCCCTGGCCCTCACGGCCTGGTATTAAACTTTGATCAAGTGCCGGTCTGAGTGAATCATGCCCGTTCGTTTACCTTCCCATTTGGCCAGAGGCCCTCACCGACCACACATGTCTGTGTTTGACTTTTCCGGGATATTTTCTACAGCTGCAGTTCACAGATTTGTATGATTTGTGCTGTGCATGATGTCTTAAACTGCTTTTGTAAACAAAGCTTGATGTTTACCTCTCAATACTGGTGTAACAGGTTTGCTTCACAGAAAAAAAATCCACAAGCTGTTAAGAGCAATCTGCTGTTATTTATGCTTTAATGCAGGATATAAGTGTCTGTCTATGGGCCCAGGGTGTTTCTCTTGGAGAACTTTTCTTAGGTTTTGTGCATGATTTCAAAATGCGTATTCAGTTTTTTTCAAATTTTGTTTCTTTACTCATACGTGAAAATGAAAAAAAGTCGACAGGGGATGGTGGAGCTGATAAGAGCCATGTCACCGTAAACGGCGAGTCTCGTCTGGAATAGTCACATTCAGGAGGAATACTGATACATCAGGAATCTTGGCGGGAGTTCAAGAATTCTTGTGTTTGGAACATTGCTGGTTCTGAGTCACGTGCAGGTTTATTGTTGTTTGTACATACTAAAGCAGTGAGTAATGACTAAGATATAAGGCTTATATTTTGGGCATACATTGATAAGGCCCAGTGCATCAGAGAGGGTCATTTTACCTGAAAATGAAGAAGAAGGCAACCAACAGCAAGGTGGGTGGATGCAGTCATCATAGCAATGAACATGTCACTGGGAAGCCTGAATAAACAGACAGAAGACAGAACATTCTAGAGCAGGAGTGCCTAAATCCAGTCCTGTGTAGCTCAGTTCTCTCCCTGTTCCACCATAAATGATTCAGCTGAAGAGCTGTGTGGTCATTAGCACAAGGAGTTGAATCAGGTGTGTTAAATGAGGGGAAACCCAAAAATGTGCGGGGCTCCGGCCCTCCAGGGCTGGATTTGGGCACCCCTGCTCTAGAGCAATGCTGTCTTTATGGTCAGCGGGAGTCAATATGAACCTATTAATAATAAAGACTTAAGTCACCATAAAATACCAAAGTGATGCACATCCTACATTAACATACAGCAAATTTATCCATGTTCAGTTGGTTTCTGCTGGCTAGCCTGCATTTATCATGATACTGACCACTGGGAATATTCTAGAGACAAAACATTTCTTATGTTGTTGTGTTACCCTTTGACTCCTTATCATGGTTATGGAGTTTCAGATACAAAGACAAGCTTCCCATGAATATACACTTTAGCCAACTTCCTGACACCCAGTGTGGACCTCTGCAGGTGCTGCCCAGCACTTATCCAGGGCCACGCTAAGTTTAAAGGTTGGAAGGTAGAGCCTAACGGGAGGAGTTTCTGGTGAAGTAACGCCATCGTAGTGTGTTCCCTGTACCTAAGTGTTTATGCAGTGGAATGGACGAGCCATGTGAGGAACACTCATGGGAGTTTCTTACACAAAAATGTTCTGAGAGCAGAGTGAAAAATGATTGGTTCATAGAGATAACCAATTAGATTGTAGAGGAGGTGGGTTCAACCAATCAGACGTCTTGGTCCCACCTCATCTTGTTGCTTGCACCCATCTCCTCGACAATCTGATTGGTTATCTCTCTGAACCAATCATTTTTCACTTTGCTCTCAGAACATTTTTGTGTAAGTAAAACTCCCACGAGCACGAGGAACTGTGTGAGGACCTGATTGCTTAGCCTCGCTGCACAATCTGTCTCTGTGAGCAATGCTCAGGGCTGCTCTTTCCCCGGGAGAAAACAAAACAATGCACTGGACCACCACTATTATTTAGGAACTACCAACCTATCTATCTTCTTCCTCTACTTGGATAATGTTTTCTTTTGGTTTGTGGCACCTTTGGAGGGGACTAAGAGGAAATAACTACGTACAATAAAATAATTGGTCTCTAAAATGTCAAAGCTGTTATAAAATCGTATTTGATGGCATACGATTATATTTTAGTTGTGCTGTGGCCGAAAATACAGGGCCACCATTGTTTGCATATGATGTGCCATTATCCTTGTACACAACGTCTACAGTACATTTTCAGCTTGTTTCCTGCACCCCACAGGCCTTTGTACCTTGGGTTGGTCTTTCGTGTGTGAATGTCAAAACTGTGTAAATCTGCCCGTGGTTTAGTCCCGGTTACAGAAAATGCCTTTACGTCATCGGTAATCCAGTCGTACTAATGGAAGGCCTTTGATTTGGACCCCTGACGCTTCCCTCATTACCCCGCACCCCTATGTGACCTCAATACGCCCCTCCGACAGTGACAAACAGTCGGCCTTTGACGGCCTTGGACACCTTTTTCAGTCACGTGTCACCCTCTACGTGATCATTAAAAAGACGCTCCATTACATTTCCTCCTTCAGTAATTCATTACCCTCCAAAACTGTTTTTCGCTGTTAATGCTTATCCTTTATTAATAGCCACCCCCCCATGTTCCTTCTCGCCCATTTCCCTTCATGTACAAACAAGTTGAGTTCGTTTAGAGGCGCTACATGAGTAGCCAGGCTTATCATGTTATTTAGTGGGGGGGGAGGCGTAACGTTAGTCGTATCAGGCTATGCAAATTAGGAACATAAGACAGGACGCTCACAACCTGCGTCTTGCCCGGGTGGGTTTGGCCGGCACAATCGCTGGGGGACGGCCTCCCTCGGCCTGGCCGACCTATACTGAGCTGGCTGTGTTACACAGAGACCTACAGAGTGTCTGTGACAGCCTCATCTAGGCCGGCAGCGTTACCCTGACACCGGCGCGGCCGATAGCGCACTCCGCAGCTAAAAATACATACACCCGCAGTGACTGGCCACGTGTCCTGTCCCTGCGTCATGTGACTGGCTGCCAGGATTCTGGGAAGGGGCTACTCTGTACTCACTCTCTGTGTGCTTTCAAGAAAGAGCTTCCATCTTCTCAGCCCTGGGCCCATTTTTACCTGATTGAATTCTTGGGGTATTTTGCTTTAAGAAATTCTGATCCTTGATCCTTGTCCAGGAACCAAAGCGAGTAAAGGAGATCTCTGTAGACATGTAATAAAGCTGGCCTGGGTGTTCAGTGGTATCTTCCGGCAGGCAAATTTTAGGTCAAACAGGGATATTTTCACAATATTGCCAATTATCAGTTCTGTTAATGTGTTAAATGCCTATGACTAGTCTGTCATTATAATACTGATCTTATGTCTTGTTGCATATATAATATAATTCTTTCAAATATTGTACATCCTTAATATGCTTTGACTTTCTAGAAGTACTTAAAATTATTTGAGATTAGTATGACGCAAAGTCATGAAGGTAGGCGGGAGCTTCACAGCTTGCCCCCCCCGCTGTGTAGCAGACATCCTGCTGGAGGCGCTATCGTTTTCATACTTGTGTGATGCCCTGCTCACTTCTCTTGCCAGGGAGGTGGGAACAATCAAGTGGCTCGTCTCGGGGTTCTCAGATTCAGCATCATACATGAAGGAGGTGATTTTAGTTTTTTTCCTTCTCCCAAAATCTCCCATCCGGAATGCTGGTAGCCAGAAGCTGGATTTTCCATCAGATTTGTATAATTAAACCACCTTTTAAGCTTGTTGTACATTCTGTCTCCATCCACGTCTCTGCTCTTCAGGCGGCATCCTATGGATTTTGGTTTTGCTCTTGGGTGGGGCTGTGGCTGGTGATGCCGCGGCACCTTCTCACATTTTTTAATTTTAAAGCAAACACTGAAGCTGGCAGTGAAGCTCCTCTCACAGTGAGCCACTCAGGGGTTCTCCAGAGGAGATGGTGTGCAGAAGAGCCCCAGTTAGCGTTTCACTGGTCCTGGGTTTCCTCTGAGCAAACCCATCACCAGGTCATCCAGAGAAAGAGCATGCTGGGTAAATTTCATGTAATCGACATGACACCGGTTTTGAGTAATGAAATTTGGAGAGGTGATTCTATCCCGATCAACTGATTGCCCATCAAAATGAATTTCATGCAGTTATTTTGCCCCTATAATTTCCCGGAGTGCTGTGTCTGCGCTGGGCAGGGGCCCGGATTCCGTCTGGCCAGCTCAGTTCCGGAGATGAGTATGATTCATAACCGAGATGCTGGCTGGTCTGAGGAGCGTCACAGAGTAACAGTTTTCTAACTCCTTTTGAAGCCAATTCAGGGTAAAAGACATGGATAGCAAAGGAGGACCTGAAGACCAGGTCTTATTAATATCCCCAGTGAGTGATGTCAGAGCCCCTGCTCTGGAGTGACATCACCATCAGCAGAAGTGTTGATAAACCATTTGTATTATGTTTTTCTTTCTGAGGTGAAATACACCCTGGCCGCGTGTGTTGTGAGCTGATTTCAAGGGACCGAGGTGCACTCATTTGTCAAATTTCGGAATCCATTCCCAAAGCACGCCACACAGATCCATCCGAGCAGCTTTCCGGGGGAAGTGACGTCGCTGAGATGACGTTTATCTGCTTCTGTGAATTTTAGTGTTTGGGGAGAAAAATTGCACGCAGAGAAGTGAATTGAGTGGAAACAGTCAGATGGTTAGAGATGTTATAGTCTAAGGACATGGAGCTGCTAAAAATGTCTCAGTTTTTTCAATTGTATTAAATGTTCATCTTGTTTTATTCGTTTCTTTTTCATAACTTTCTCCTTGCTAATAGCTTTGTTGTTGTTAAACGCTGTTAAGTGTTAGAAGTTTTTCCAATGACAATTCAGACAAATGCATTAAAACACTTGACAATAGCTCCGATGAGGTATTAATGCCGGGATCTGGGCAGAGTGAGGGCTGTGTTCCCATGCACCCCCACTGGACAGGACTTTGTCATGTTGGAACGAGGCATTCAGCCCTCTTAGTGATGCAGGGCCACGTTTCAGCTTGCTCACATGCAGGATGAGGCGACCTTTGGCAACCCCCTGCTTCCAAGACACTTGTCGATACCGTAACTGGATTTAATTTTTCCCTCTTAGTTACTTTCTGTTGTGATAAGCTAATTTACTCTGGCACTTTTTCAGACGACTACACATTAGACGATGTTAGATCATCGTGTTTTAGTTAGTTTGGTTTACCCAGTGTTTCATCCGTCTGTGTCAGATTTCCTCCCAAACTCAAAGCTGTTGAAAACAGGAATATGTACAAAACAGCTCATCAATGGCTGTTCATCAGCTCCTCAGTAGTATACTGTACATCGGTACAACCTGGATTATTGTATATTAATATATATTATGTATTTTCCAGTTTGTTTCCAGATACTTCTGTTGATAGAAATGGCCACGTCACATTTACGCTGTCTAAAATGCATGTGGAATTGCTCTCTGATGTTTCATACCTCATTTTCATAACTCTACTGAGTTGTCAAATATACATATTTAGTGAAAAGTCATGTCCTAAAATTCATGGCCAAAAATGGGCACAGAAACGCTTTCTTTACACATGGGGTGCTGAGGGTTTGGGAGTAGCCTCCTGGTGTTACTCTGATGGCTCAAGGGCCGACGCTGGCTGGCTCTGCACACTGAGACATTATCGACAGCGCGATGTTTTCTGCAACTCCATGTTATTTGATTTGTACAGATTATTCAGTGATTCCACATAGTTTACCATCTGTTTGGAGCTGCCAGATGCATTTTTATGAACACATGTATGTTTGTCTGTCATATTTAAGCACTGGGAAAAGCTGCCCTGGTGATTGGCACGTCATGTGCAAACAAAGTCTAATTCTGCTGTGTGCAACATGAAAAATACACCAGGCAAAGCAAACACAGTAGGAATTGTGGGCTATCAGCAGCCTGCCACAATGGTTAACCCTTGTGTAAATGGTTGCCATACTTGGGTTCTGACTTTGTGTTCTAAAGTCCGCCTTCTAGGGGGAATGAACTCAGAGGTCGTTTTGCATGTAACAGAGATTGCTTTGCATTACGAGATCCCTACAGTTTGTCCGAGCAGTTAAATAAATAATGAAACTGGCCCTGCAGCAAGTGACTCACTTTCCTGGTGTCATACAGGATCAGAAAGAAAGATTAATTCACGTCAAACATAGATGTGGAGATGGGGCACGTCAGCTCACGAAATCCTGTCCGCCATGAGTGTTTTTACCCCTGATAATCTGCGTTGTTTACACTGTAAAGCTTCTCTCCTAGAGACTGATTGTAGACATGACTTCATATGCTGTCCTTCTGTTAAACCAAGTTCTGTATGTTTTAAATTTAAAGTGATCAAGTGAGAAGCTTCAAATAAACACTAATCAGACAAACCTAGAAGTAGTTTAATCCTGTTCCCTAATTACCTCACTTAGAATTTTAATGTAGATGGATATCTAATGATGGTTAAAGACCATGCTAATTAGTAAATGAGTACACCTTACCTAGGAATTTGAGTCCTTGGGTAACGGTATCAGGTGTGAGGGAGGCAATGAAGTTTATCAGGATGGACGGAGGAACGGTTCAGTTACTAAGGCAGAAAATACTTAGAAGAGTTGTAGTACCGTGTGCCAGATCTGCTTCAGCTTAATCAGGCTAAACTACAGATTTTCTGCCTGTAATTTCTGTGTTGGTTTTATTGAAGCTGGATGTTGAAGACGTTGTGGGCAGTGGTGGCTTAATGGTTAGGGAAGCACACTTGTAATTGAAAAATTGCTGGTTCAAATTCCTGACCAGCAAGGTACCACTAGTGGTAGCCTGAGCAAAGTACCGTCCCCAAGCACTGCTTCCCAGGGGCTGAATTAGCTGCCCCGTCACAATGTCACATATGGGTTAAATGCAGAGGACACATTTCGTTGTTGTGCACTGTGTGCTATGGTGTGTCAACAGTGATCACTGATCATTCAATTCAAATTCAAGATTCCCTTTGTAATCCTTATTCCTTATAATAATTCTCAAATACGTGTCTGCGCATCACCGTTAGCTTCGGATGTTTAACTCTCAGACATTGTGGGAAGCTCCGTGTTGTTATCACACGCGAGATAATTAGTACTCTTTATCGCACAATGCTGTGGGACCAGTGATTTAAAAAAAATCCTGTTTCCTTTCAGCCATTCCGCATTTTTTTGGGGGGGGGGGGGGGGGGGTGTTTGTATAGGAAAAAATGTTGGTTTTTTTTTTTTTAAAGAT